>QEWY01003061.1:0-39851 GCA_006503575.1 Baylisascaris schroederi
ATTTGTTTCTATGGGTCATTTGTTGTGATCGTTGCTCAGTGAGGTCATCTGTTTAATTATTCTTACGTCCATAAAATCTTAGTGATTCATTAGGTTTCGTTGACAAAAAATTTGCACATTCAATTACTGAAAGCAGTTGTTACAACTATGCTTTTTATGCGTCTCTACGAACTAACATTAATGTGTCGCAATACTGCAGTTGTATGTCAATACGTTTATATTTTAGTATCTTATTGTGACTGGCCCGACATTTGCGCCTTCAACAGTTTCACTGTTGATTAATAACTATTGTCTTGAGGCATAGGCTCGGTCGGAAAAATTCCTACCGATGAATGTTTATGTGTCTACTACCTGCTTCCCCATGTCGCCTTAACTTCAGTTCAGCCTTATGAAACAGTGACATTCTTAGTAACCTTCGTTGATCATCGCTTAGTATTTCACTTCGCAACTTTCATAGATAATACGCTAATGAGGTGGAAGTTTTCAAATTCCTCTATCTGCCCAGAAAGCAGAGATATAAAATGAACTCATTTGCGACAGCTGCAAATGGAAAATGCAACCCACAGACCACCCGCTGACGAGAGTACGAAAACAATGGGACTTGTGAGAAGTACAGCCAGCATTTCTGTCGTCAAAGTCGCATCTACCAAGGAAATTTCGGATGCTTTTTTGCATGAACAACGCTTAAACAAGTACGCTAATTAGCAAATTTGCTGTAATCTTGCCTCACCACCAATCCAGTTGCCTGTGATTTGGTTTAAACATTCGCTTCATCCAGTTGGTGGTCCCGACAAAAGTATCTCTAACTTCCATGACCCATAAATGTATTGCTGTCTCTGATACAGCGTGGCCGACAATTTTCTTTTCTTTTATTTTTCTCTCAGCTTTTCTTTTGTTGGAAAATCGTCTGTTACCAGTGCTTCGACATGTGAGGCCATTGTCTGAGGGAACACCGTATTGGTTGATGCAAGAAGGGTGAGCATGTCAATGGTTTTCTAAAGCTTCCTCATCTGTGCTTAGCTAATTTGCGCGAATTTCGTTTTGAAAATGGCTCAGAAGCCATGAAGTCATCGATGAAAAATTTCAGAACGCATGAAACTTGCGGACGATGAAGCGGAGGATATCATGGTAAGGAAGAAGACGAGACAGCTGAAAAGCGATTTTGAGGCGATGATGACGGAAGAGGGCAAGCGAGAAAAAGTGTCCGATCCGCAACGACGATTGAGGTACACATCCGGGACAGGCAACCTCGATTCCTATTCCCCAGTTCTGAGGTTTTTTTCAAACGACACCGTCAGCGTAGATTTGATGTGCGAAAGCTTGCAATAATTGGGAAGTGGGAGGGAAAGGCGAAGAAGAGAAAGAGATAGAGACTGAAAGAGGAAGGACAAACGATGGAAGTAAGATGTGAGGTGACATAAAAGTGCATCATGTGTATGCGCTTCTGACATAGGTGTTTAATATTATCAAGCAACATTTGTGTTGCTCCTCACTACGGCGGATAAGGTTTTGTTAATGGGTGCGTGAATTCTTTCTGGTTACGGTAAGCAAGTGGGATCGCTGTCTATTGTTCAGTCAGCATTTCTGGCACAATTGCAGAGAATCATGTCACCCCAGCTGCGAACCGCAAAGGGAGCTGAGCTCGTGCCCCCCGTTGCGTATGCACCGCTATCGTACCCTGCACCCTGCAAGCGAGTGCTAATGCCCATCACAGAAATTCAAAAATTTGTGATAGAAACACGCTATTTTTTTCATCATTCAACTTAGAATGTCAAATTATAGCCCCATGCAAAATTTCAGCGCGATTGAAGGAGGAGAAGTTTTCAACTTTGCAAAGATTTTGAAGAACGATGGCCCACCCAGCAAATGCATTTCCCTTCCTTCGATTGGACTAAAATTTTGCACAGGTACGTCATCTGACATTCTTGGTTGAATAATGGAAAAGATGGCATCTTTCTCGTAAAAGTCTTCGAATTTCTGTGATGGGTGAAAGTATTCGCTTGCAGCGTGCGGAGTACGGTAGTGGTGCGTACGCAATGTGGATCACAAACTCAGCTCCGTTCGCGATTCGCAACCGGAGTGCCATCGTTCTATGCAACAGTGGGGACTTGGTAAAGTCCAAAAATTTCACTAAAGTAACCATGTATACTGAAGGTTTCGTCACCTCGCTGTTTTCATATGTTCATTACGCCAATCTTATTTGTATAGTTATTCCAATTTTATCACTTTTACATGTCGAATCGTTGCTCAATGTATAGTGTCCACTAAATTTAGCCTTAGTTCTCACTTTGTTTATTTTTCTCCCAATTCCGTCAAACGACACCGATGGATATCCAGTTGTTTGTTTCTGCTTATGGAATTCGGAAATATTTTACGCTGCTCTATATGGCAGCGCAATTTTGAAGCATTTTATTCACTTTCAGTTTAAGGCCAGTTATATATTATAACGATATAGTAGCTGAAGATTTGCATGAAGTTGACATTCTAAAATTGCTTAGATACCAATTGTAAGAATTGATTTTCACCTCTTTGTAATCAAAAAACGCGACTTTCTAAATTTTGTTTGAAACTCTGATATTGCAAAAACCAGGCATTTAATGATCCGCAATCATTCGTCAAAATTGAGTGCTTCTTTTAAAGATTTCAATGTTTTGCTAAATGAAGGAAGAAACAATGGACGAAAGCTCAATACCGTTATAGTCTTCAATTGGCTTCTGCATTCCAAGTTTTTGAGTGTTATGTTTCCAGCTTATTTATGCCTTGAACTTTTATTTTATTATCCAACGTCCACTGCAACCGTGCTCCAAATTTTATTCGTGTCTATTGCATAGAGTAACAATTTTGTAAACGAATCTTCGTTGTTATACAATACGTTCAGAATTAGAGTTGCGGAATTGCGTCAAGACTCATCACCATCCCAATATGTTTTCTGAGAATCTTTTAGGATCGGTTGTTGGATACAATCGGAAATCAAGTGCGAAGCAGTCTGAAAATTGATTCATGGGACTGGAATAGAAGTCTTATGAGTTGCCTCCTAGCAAAAGAACTAAGGCGGAATAAGTTGTAGGATGAAGGACAAATTTTGCTCAAAAAATTAAAGTCGTTTTTTAAGCCCCGCGTAACCAACATAGTGTCATCATGCAAGGCGAAGTCATATGCCCTCGTAGACATTACATCTGCACCGCCATTGCAGCCAGCATTATGAGATCAGAAATAACGCCGTAATGGAATCAGCGCAATTATTGCAGTGGATAATTTAGGGTAATTATGGAATTTTCATGAAGGTTGGGTGTAAACCTCTTTCCATATGAGCTTTTTCGAGTATGTACCTCTTCTAGAGGTGCTGGAGAAATTAATACCCCTCTTTCCCTCAGTCCGTCTTCGACTATAGGTTCCTCCTCGACTGCATATTCCTTCCTCACTGAGCATGTTCCATTCACTTGCAGGAACATTCATGGGAACGCAATTCTGTTATCGGAATAATCTACAGAATGTCAGTTCAACAATTCGAAGTGGCTGCTTTCTACTTAGAGTCATTGAATTGGTTTTCTGAGTTTGTGACGAGTTGAGTTTGTAACCTTTGAAAACTTAGTGATTCACTAATCAGTTGTAAAAATTAGTGGAATGATGTGACGAATCAAATCGTTCTAAGCCGAAGAAAACTTCCGGTCGGTGATCGTTTGAAAGCGTTCGTTTGCAACGAAAGTCAGTTAAAACCGATTGCCTTCTAAAAATGTTGACCGGATATAGGACGTAGGCATCCGATGAAAATCGACCTCCGTTACAACTGAATATATTTTAGAATACCGACCGAACTTCTTTGGTAAGAATCGAGTTTCAAATGCGGCCGAAAAAAACCGGTCGGCAAATGATTTCGACTGGTGGAAAACCAACCGAGTTCAGATTTTCTACAAAGAGGTGTTTTCTACACGAACAGGATAGGGACCTCCTTGACAAGCAATATCGCACTTCATGTAACTCAGCTGCTGGAATCAAGCGGACGACGTGGTGAAATAGGAACGATTTTACTTACTTGGTCATATATAAGTCTATAGTCCGGTCGGTCCTTATATTGCAATGTCCTCAGGTGGTCGGATATTGTTGTGAACTCAGGTGGACACTTCTGTAATGATGCTTCCGTTGCTACAAAGTTACCAAATTTTGTTTTAGCACCCGCGATTGCATTGGGCGAGGAAATTTTCTGATAATGTTCTGATTTACACGTAAGCGACGCAATGTCAATCTTGGCTGACTGTGAGTTGTTCTCTCCCTTCGTCGTGTGGAATTAACCCGCCGAATGCAGGTGAACGGAAAATCCGTTCGCTAATGTTCGTGAGGAGGTGAATCCGACAGGAGCAAAACAAGTATGCTACCATAGGACAAAGAGATTGAAACAATTTATGTAGAGCATAAGGGGACGATCGCGTAAAAAATGAAAAATATAATGGCACAATGAACATACGAGGGTGATCTTAGTTTCGGCAAATAGGCTGAACCCAGACGCATAGCGTTAACATATAAGAACAGATTGGATGGTCTCCCTTTTCACCAGCTTCCTCTACGATCTCATGATCAAATCGTCATCACCACTCAAAAACGATGGTGGTGGACTTCCATAACACCAAAAGAAATGGCCCACTCCGATTCATGACTGCTTCTGCGACAAGTGGGACTTGGCCGGTGAGTTAATGATGAAGGAGAAAAGCTAATCCTTTCACGTAAAATTTAAAAAGAAGACAGGGAGAAAGAGCAAGTTATGAGTGGTGGAATAAGACAGGTGGCTGGATTGGACAGAGCAAGACTGGAAAGATATTTGCAACAGGTCAAAGCGTCAGATCTCAGTGAAGACTTATCAGCAAAAACATACCCTAAATAAGTTGTCGTCGTCGATGTTTTCCTTCATTTTCAACAGAACACTCTCATCCTTGACACCGCTCCACGGCAACCCCACGCAAAGTTCGACAAGCATGTAAAGCAATGACCAGAGATCATCGTGTCGACCCTTCAACAACGTTGGTTATTAGAGCACTTTAAACAGAAAAGGGCGCAGAAGCTATCTATGACGGAGCGAACGGTGGTACCACTGTGCAGTAGTATGCTTGACAACTCGTTATTGCAATGTTCAGCAGAACTGAATGCATTCAAAATACTTGAAACCTTCAGTAACAATGATCGAATGTTTACCTGGCCTCAACGTTCTGTTGGCATGAACGGAGTGAGCAAGACAAACAGGGGAATGTAATGAAGGCGAAGGAATAAGTCATAATTTATGCAACCAGTGTGGAGCAGACAAGTGGCTTTATGAACGGTGATGTAGTGATGTACACCGATTTCAATTCCTGCCTCTTTGAAATATGAAATTTGCTCGCCTGTTCCAATCGCCGGTGCACATTCGGCGAGCAGTATCGTAGTGTACCACGAAGCAGAACCTTTCTTCTCGGTTTCCTCAGAGTGAGTTTACCGTTCTTGGCATCTTCTTGCGTGAATGATCGCACCATTCCTTTAATATACCGGCATTACCCGGTTATACTAGCTATTAGCAATCGGAGCAGAGTGGGTGAATCTCAAGTGTCAAATTTTTCTTAATGGATGTATGACATGTCATAATGGACTCATAGTGGATAGTGGATACTTTTAACAGGCAGTCTAATGTTATGCTTTCAGGTACACAAACTTTTCAGTTGAAACGCAGAAAAGGTGGTGCTCGTGAAAATCGACAGCGACACTCACGATATTTGACATGATAGATGATTTATGGTTTGCTTATAAGCGATTCGCATATCTTCTTATAGATACGCTGAATTATTATTTCTTCAATATTGAAACGTTAAGCTGTTAAGTCGTGTTTTCTTTTCCTTGTAAAGAAACGATCTTTTGCCATTTTTTTCAAATTACTCCTTGTTTTCTTTATGAAAAGCTAGTTTTTATATTGCTCATGTCATTCTAAAAAAGGGGCAGATAAAAGACTTGGTAAAATGAAAGTATTGTTGCGCCAAACGTTACCGTAATCGATCATATATATTGTTCGGGCATCACGACCGTTCACTCCTATAACCATGTTACCCGGCTTGACGTCACGATGCACGAAGCCAATTTCATGCACCTATTAAGAACAACTATTGGTAGATTGCCTAGATATATGCAGTTTATCATTTGGCGAGGTTTCTTTGGAAATTTGTTCGCAATGTGCCATGTTCAAACGTCATCTAACATATGCAGTGGCAATTATGTGTGACCAGACCAGTTTTTTTTTTTTTTGATTTTAAATCGCCAGTTTCCACTGAACTAAGACGACGTTCGCCTTAGTGGAAAATGTTGAGCTGAATTCTGACCGCATGGTTGGAATGGTTCTGCAAAGGGGTCATACCAAAGTGAGACTAGACCTCGAAAGTGGCTGACGTATGTAGATGCCTGCAGCGCGTTATGGAGTCGTCCTCGAACGGAGGCGATATGAAGCCTGTTACTGTGTTTGTTTAGGTTTACCAAAATACGCTACGTGTTATCAGATGAACGGTGTTCAAACTTTCAAAGTTGTTTGGTGTGTGATCAAGAAGTTTCGTTGCAAGTATAGTGTCCTTGCATTTGGAACACCACCCGCCACTCTTTCCGATCATTGAGAATCTACTGAGTTTGCTTTTCCTCTCATCATCTCTGTTTCATCGATTTTACACTTGCGTGAAAAAACCTTTGAAAATAGTCGATGAAAGGTAATTATCAACGAGCATAGGATCTGGCAGTGCAAAATATGCCTCGGCCCACTATGATCTCAGTTAATACAGGGGAAGTAAGCGTGTTTGCAGTGCACCTGAGACTTCCACGAAGTTTATGCACAAATAGCAATTGTATTATATGTTATTGTTTTCTGTGTTGATTGTATTATTTGAGTGATGAACGCGTTACTAATACTGCACAAAAATTTATTAAAACAGTACCTTGTCTTATATGTTGTTATTCTTTCAAAAGTACTTTTATTGCAGAATGGCGAATCCTGTTATTGGCAGCCGTAGGAAGCAGATTATTCAACACTGGGAAGTACGATTGCTTTGAAAGTATTCAAATACCTGTTTTATGGCAAACAAGCAATGGACGGCGATTCTCAAAGTGGTCTCGATGGAGAAACGGTCCTCCCCGTGCTCATACCTGTTGGCTCCTCTCATCCGCCTCAGGAACATCAGGTCAGGGCCACACAACGTCATAACAAGGAAGCTGCAAAAATGTTGAAATGGAACGGATATTAGTTGCGAGAAGATTGAAATTCGTCGCAGCGTTGCTGGTGGAAAGACAACTTCTTGGCGTGATTCGATTGCACTGTGTGATCTCCAGTCAGATTTTTATGTCCACTTTGTGTGTTTTTTTGGCTGTTTTGCACCGAGAGGTTATGGCATCATCACAGTCGCTTATAATGTTTATGTGGTTGTGCCTATTATCTTTTTTCGCATTTCAGGCATATTGGCACTCTGCAAGGAATGTTTCAGGAAAGCCTTCCTGACATCTGGTCATACTAGGATGGCAAGCGAAGGTTATTCTCACTATCCATTCATAAACGGCAATATCGGCCAAATGCATCTTCGAAGAATGTCCCTCTCGTAACCATTTCTTCTAGAATAATTACAATTTTGCATTGTCAAAGCGAATTATGGTGATATTTTTCCTGTGTGAACATATGAATGCATTTATATGTGTCATCCAGTTTAAACAATGAAACCACTCTAGCTATAGTTGCGACACATAATGCTGATTATAACACAGACAGTGAGTTTATTTTACTTAGCGATTAGCTGGTTCCAAAAGAACTTATTGGTAATAAAGCTACCGCAAAATATTACACGCATTTTGCAGTTGGTCAGGTTATATGTTTTGGCAGCAGAAATCACATCTTTTTTTCTGAGATTTTTCATGAATCACCTCACGAGTAAAAATTCCAGTTGGTTTTTCAGCATTCTGAGTCATTTCCGGCAACTAATGAAACTGATTGGTCTATCCAATAAACAGCGAAAACAGATGTGTTGCCCGTCCCTCTAGCGTACTTTTTCATCATGTGGTTTCTAAATAATCTGCAATGCTATTGAGGGTTACAATAATCCTAAATTCGTTTGTTGTGAACGAACGTGTGAACCGGGAAATCGT
Organism: Baylisascaris schroederi; assembly: GCA_006503575.1. Classification (NCBI taxonomy): domain Eukaryota; kingdom Metazoa; phylum Nematoda; class Chromadorea; order Rhabditida; family Ascarididae; genus Baylisascaris; species Baylisascaris schroederi. The sequence goes on from QEWY01003061.1 coordinate 8,128, forward strand.
TTGGTGTCACTTTTTTCTATAATATCTTATACTAACCTATATTTTAAGCGTTTTCCAGCATGTATTAGCCGAACGACGTGACGCGATGAGCAGCTGAGTCGTCGGAGCACTTCAGCTTCTAGCTTAAGGACGCCACCATCGCCAACTGAATTCGACTCAACCTAAAAGCGGAGCATACCACTCCTTGTTAAAATGGTATGCTGGTGTGGAGGATTCAAGCATCCCCGTGCAGATTGATGAGGACAAGCAGGCAAATTCCCTTGTCGCGGCTGTTGTGTGTCTCTTATAATTGTCTGAACTGTGAGCGGTTCTGTAGAAAGTCAGAAAAACACTCTATCCTTTCATAAAAGATTTGGGGGCAAAAAGTAGTTCGATATTCTAGGGCAGCGTTTTGAGTGTTTTTGACAGTGAACGTAATATTTTTGAGAAAACGAGCCTTTTATCCTTATTTCTCTAACAGTAAAGATTTCTAAAATTGTTTTCAGGGCTCAGTTCCCCATTCTTATAGCATTTCTACTCCAGCACCTTCGGTAATGGAGTTTCACACCCATTCGAGTATTCTGACGACTGCCGTACGAAAAAAAAATGCAAATTGCCTCAACAACTGTAAGAAATTTCTCGATTTGTGAAGAATGTTCTTATCGGCATCTCTGTGCTTGAGTGTTCCAGTCGATAGAGTATAGCAGAGGAAGCATTTTAAAAATCATGGTTTACAGAATTAGGCAGAATTCTGTAAAATTTGGTGAAGTGACTTTAAAAAAGTCAAAGCGAAATTCAGTCACACCATCTTGATTGAACAAATTTAGGGAAAAGGCCGTTGAGCCTCAATCAAAAACAACCAAACCGCATTGACTTCTTAAACGGCGGTTTCTCGGATCGAATGGAAAGTATGATAATCCACCTTAAGAGCGGCACTAAATTTTCTGTTTCTCACGTCGGCAACTTCATATACAGCGCCACAACCACCTGCACCCAGTTTCTCGGTTACTCGCCATCGACCATTAACAACCTGCAGAGGTGAATGGGGTTTTCATTTGACTGATCATACTCGCATCGGCACACGTTGCGGTAGAACATTTCTCACGGTATACTCCTTTACATACCGTCAAAACGTCGCTACACATAGAACTGCTCAGCGGCATTCTGTAGTCGCTAGAAATTTTAAAGTTTGGCATTTCCGCCGATAATTTGCAGGCCATGAATCCGAGAAAATTCGTTATATCCTGACTCGTGACAAGGATTGAAATTTGTATTGGTAGCTTGCCGCGTGACATTGTTGAACTAGTCGGTTTTTATGAAGACTCTGATTTCACCTGAATTCGAACTTCTCTTGATTTCTTGAATGAATGTTATGTGTAATAATGTTTAAGTAGTGGTTACCTAATAGCAATTCCATTGGTAGGACGATTTAAGAGCTTTGTCTTTTGTGATTCTTGACAGAAAGAAAGGAAAACTTGACTGCTATCAGGGACATTATCTTGATCTAGCTGCCACCGATGAACACTTTTGGGGAAATTCTAATTTCATCACTTGAGATTGATAATATTCGGGTACTCTTTGGTCCATTCAAATTGACCATTCTTCGCTTGCTCCACATGTCCTATTGGATTTTGGCTTTGAATGAAATCGCCTGAATTAGCGAGCAAAGCAGCCAATCGATACTTTAGGATTTAGTAGCCAATTATTAGAGGTTTGAATTTAAATTTGAAAATTGTTGCAAAATTCCGCTACGCGAGCCTAATTAAGGAGGTCGAGCATGCTTAGATAATTGGACAGTAAACGTCTCCCCGAATTGAACTAGTTTCAAAGGTAGCTCGGAAAACCTAGCGGGTGGCGGTATTGACTCTCTCGCAATTCTAAAAAATTGCTCGCCTGTGAAGTGTTCGTTCTTCATTTTTATAGCTGAAGGAAATTCACAGCAAACATGGCCCTGGTTTTAATGCCACAGCTTGAAACGTCAACACTGGTGTAAGTTTGGTAAGGTGGAAATACCACACAAACAGACGTCTCAATTCTAATTCAGATTCCGTAATCTGTTGGAGAAGTGAGAGAAGAGGCCTTCGGAGTGGGTTCGGAAAAACTTCCGAAGATATCACTGCTTGTGTTAAGGTCGTGATGTCGTGATGTACGCCGCCTTTATATGCACGATTTCTGCCGTCATCTGACCGTACTTGCCGTTACCCCTTGCGCCCCACTGTGCACGTGTGGTTCTTAAGGAGGGGGGGGGGGGGGGGGGGGGGGGGAGGCTAGGTAAATGAAAGCAAGCAAAGAGAAAGAGAAGACAGAAGTACTATCCAACAGCAATATTGTAGTGCTAAGAAAGTCAGTCACACCTTTAAAATCATGCCAATTACGATTTGATAGGTACTAAAAATTCAGCTGAGCAGAATTTGAGAATTGCGATGCGTGTTTGCAGCTGGCGCAAAAACAACTGCACATGGTATTGAGGTACTTGATAGGTACTAAGGATCACGGAAGGTGTTCCATGGGTGGTCTTCGCCGCGCTACGGAAGACGAAGCTTTTCTTTTAGTAATGTTCACATTTACCTTTTTCAGATTAAATTTGCTTTATTTCCTCTCAAAGCTGAAATTTATCTGCAGTCAATTACGGTCTCGTTGAAATATCAAGAGGGACAGACTTCAAGTGTTAGATTTCAGGCAGCGGATCTAAGGAATCAGATAGTTTGCATAATGGGTCCCTTAGGTGGAATCCATTACATAATTTTGTCGTTGCGGCATATGGTTAGAGAGTTTTGGTTAGACGTATATCAAAAACCTCAACAACCTTTCCAGCTTTAAACTCCGGCGGTGGTTCGGATGCTTCCGCCATGAAGACAATAACGCGGCAACGACCGTACAGGAGTGAAGCAAATTCTAAAAATAACATCTGTTAAATATCGGATGCTTCTCGAGGAAACCGAATATAAATTTTGGGTTATGCGAGACTAGATGAGAGGATATGCAATGTCGAAACGTTGTTTTCGTTAATTATTTTGTTAGAAATGAAAGGAATTCTAAAAACACCTCGCTTGAATATTCAAATGCATTTTTATGTTCATTGCTTGGCGAGGCAAGAATCGATGCACCGATTGAATTTTGTTTATCATGTGAACAATTCTTATGGAATCGTTTGAATAGCAACTCACTGACTCACTAACAGCGATCATTTATTGATAAGTAAAATTGTTGCTCGTAGCAGACGCTATCACGTTTTGCTTTCCTCACATGCAATCCAACCGACTGAGATGCAGCGTCCTGTCTAGGTGGCAAATATCGCCTTTCTATCTTCTTTGAAAAGTATCATTCATGAAGGCAAGGGGCGCATTTTGGAAACATTCTCCCTCCCTCCCCCTATTGCACTCGATGAACGGGATGAAGTGAGTTTGGCCTGTTTATTTAAAACCTAAAAAATAACCCCAATATGCTCGCCGACGATCGTCGTTGGCAATAAGGAAATCGAATGTGAACCGAAGCCGTAGACGAAGGTCGTTGTGAGAAAACGTGGCATATTATTATGACGGGAAATATTATTGAAAATATTTCGAATAGTTCATCGAAATATCTCGATGTCTTAGTCTCAGTTTGACTCTGAGTTGACGTCTAAGCGGGCAGCTCTTCGTCGTAAGGAACTATACCGAACGGATCATAGAACGCAACGAATACATAAATTGCATCGTTTTTAGAAGTGAGAGGATTAAAGGTTGATTTGACAACGTTTTGTTAGACGTTTGCCAAAGAAAGATTTGGTTATACTATGCGCTGTTTTGAACGAGTAGAGCAACGCGAAGAGTACAAAAGTTACGAAGGAAAAGATTACGTAAACTGAAATAATGAACAACTTTCCATATGGGATCATTTTTGAACGAAATCTTCAACGCAAAGTAATGCACAAATTGCCGTGTTTTTAGCAGCTAAATATTTATGGAAAATGCTTTCATAGTGCTTTTAGTGTTCTCCAAAATATGCCCAGTTTGTATTTGAAATCTTGTTCCATCGTACACATCTATGCCAGAATATATCGGCGATCCTCTAAACTTTGTTAAGAATTTAATATTATAGAGAAATTTTTGTTTTTGGGTCAAATTATGGATGATTCCGATAGAACTCTTAATACGCTTCAAGATGTCATCGATCTTGCTTTTCGTTTCTTGCCTTCTTATGATGTATTTTCAGATCTTTTGCGGCGATTTTACCACTAATTAATCTGTACTGCGTCGCTCGCCAAAGACACGCGCGGTCTCCCTCTGTCTCTGTCGCTCGCGTGCGCTTATGGTGACGCCCGTGGTTCGGCAGTTTTTATTGATTAACCCAGCCACCGCTAATGCACGCGAGTTCTTTTTTCTTATTTCAGGTTTGTAGGCTTGTGTTGGAAGATTGTAGGCTACTTGGGAAGACGTTAAGGCGTTAGGTTGTTAATCGAATTTCCTGAGGTCATAGATTTCAATTTTTCTGCTTCCGAGAGTTACATATATTATCTCTTGTGTGAATTCAATAAGGTTATTTTCAGTCAAATGGCTCCAATTTTTGGCATAAGCATCTGCACGATCAAGAAGACGGCAATCTTACAAACGTGATATGAGAAGATTGTATGAATTCGACCATTTCAAGTTGTGGATTTGTATCTGTGATTTGTAAATTTTGTCTATTCTCTTTTTGAGTAGTAATTTTATTTATCGAAATTGTAATCGTATTTGGGTGAATGTTGCGATGACGAATTCATATAAATATATCTCAATTGTTCTAGAAAAAGTCTTTTATTAATTAATGATTTATATCATCTATGATTCTTTTGAAATCACAACGAGTTGTTGTCGAGTATATTTCGATTCACTAATAATTATGTTCTGTTAAGCGATTTTTTATGTACAGTTCATGTAGTTACTGATTTCCGATAGAACTCTTGAAGTTTTGTGCAACATCCTGGTTTCATATTTTTTTCTTTTCTTTTCTTTTTTTGTAATGATTCGATGTTTTTTCCTATTTTTAGCAATGTGTATGATTGAATCGTTGCATTCTTTCACATCACCCACGTTGCATTTTCATTGATTTCCCTTTGCAGTTCCGTGCATTATTTTTTATTGCGTTATACTTTTTTGGTTGTATTTATGTTTCTTTTATCTCCGGTTTTTAATATTACATTCTCTTCTTTCCGTTATTTCATGAATATTTTTGGTTTTTTTTGTGAAATAGTGTGGCGGCAGTTCGTTCTGATGCAGTATGCATTCTCGACTCGAATTTTATGTGATACCATAAAAGGGCATAGCGCTTCAAATCATACCATTAAAGTGTTGGGTTGATTATGGTGGATGAGCCCTTGGCGGTCAAGAATGATACATTGCTGTTGGAATGTACCTGAGTTTGATATCCGCTTTATTGGTTTTATTAGGTGCGCTATGTTTTAACATTTGTGTTTTTAGAGAGTTATTGTCATATTGCCGTAGTATTTCTGTGTTTCTATTCGTTTCGACGTTTTTTTTTTTCACTGAGCTTTATAAATTGAGGTTCTATGATTTTCAGGTATTTTTATGTGGCATGGGAAAAACCAGGTTCTGCTTATACTAATTTATATCTGTTTAAGTTCTTTAGTTTTGTTTTTTCTTTTCTGAAAGTTGTCTGTAATAATGTTTTTACGTCATTTGACAATGCTGATCATTGCAAAATAAAATTTTGTTATGGAGCATTTCCTTTTTTTTCCCTAAATTCATCGTTCTTATGCGATGAAGGAATTCTTTTATTTACCTCATTAATCTGGTCACAGTGTTTGCTAGTCTCTTTTGCATACACCAGAGGTGGAAGGGGGAGGACGGGGAGGGAAGCGTTCGTCGGGGGCGTATTATCAGGTGAGCTAGATCTAAACATAATTCGCCATCGTTTCCGTTTGCAGATTTTTCTAGCAAAAGTTTCCGCGCATTACCACCCGTAGATGTTAAACTTGTGTTCCCTGATCATCTTTGATTTTGTTGTTACTTGAGCAGATTTGAATTAGGGAATTATATGAATTTCATTGGTTTAGTTGCGCTCGTACGGCAAGTGATGGGACTGCTTTCCTCGTAATGTGAGAAAGACGATCCTCGTTTGGGAGCATCAGTTTCTACCTGCTTAACGAGGGAAGACACACGTGGCATTTTAGTGTCTTTCGTGCTCGGTTTTTGCGTCTATGGAAATATGCATAATGGTAGCGTCGTGTCTGTACGTGCGGGTTTCCTGGCTCAGAAACCTGTAATGCTAGGGCGATAGCATTTTTCAGCCTTGAGGTTATGCACTTTGATTCATTTAAGTGTCCCCAGGTGTACCATGCCCCCTTCTTCAGCAGAAAACTCCACCTGTTCATTTTTAGGTGGACTGGTCGACGTCACCTGGAAGGATCAGTAGCCGAAGGAGGCGGCGATACGCGGAGATCTGGACGTCGAGGTGGCAAGAAACGGTGGCGATCGAAGATGCGCGACGTTATACCTCAGGCTGGTGTCTTTTGTTTCTTATAATCTTTATATATTGTTTTAAAGTGTTTAGTAAAGATAGTTTGGATGTCTGCGTTGGAGACAGTATCTATGTCTGCGTCAGACTGTACTTAACTTTCTTTAGGTGCAATATGTGATGCGTGCGGTTAGCAGCAGCATGGCCTCTAGAAACAGGAAGGAAATGGGGTGCGGGAAGGGGGCCGGAGTTTGCTGTTGGCGAAGGAACTGACAGTTGGGGTTAAGGGGTACGGGTGTCGTCAGCACCACACACCTGTTAATTCCCTTCAGATACCGACTTCTTCCAATCCGTCACTGGTTATGCGCTACCCAGGTGCCATCGCCATTCCCGTTAACAGTCGCATAGGTGGACACTTTTTGTGCAGTGGTCCAGTCGTTCCTACCCACCAGCACGTCGCTTTTAAAATGTACTATAATGCCTCAGTCATGAGTTCCGTCGGTTGAGTTCTTTATGCAGTCGCGCGCACCCCGTTGATAATGTGGGAGGGAACACAAAAAGCATTGCTTCCCAAACATGGTGAGAAAAAGCAAAGAAGATCCAGCACAAAGTTGCATGTAGGTTCCATCAAAATGCTTTGGGAACACGGAGATTTCCATTCGTGCTATAAAAATAGGAAGAATATTTGTGCTATATTGCCTCGTCGTAAGAGGAAGCAGCCGTCAATTAGTTGCGAACAGCGACAGATCCGATGAGGTTTCACCGAAGATTCCCGCGATCTCAATAATCTGCATTTATATCATAAATCCCCACCCCACCACCTCCCATTTATGCACCATTATTATAGTTTAAATAATGGGCGATTAATGTTTGTGTCATATTGAAGGTTCTACTTTGTTTTTGATGATCTAAGAATGCAGCCTACAGTGAGTGACCTTTGTTTGAGCTGTAATAATGGTGTACAAATGGTAGGTGGAGAGAGGGGGATTTGCAGTGTAACTCTGCACATTATTCAGATCGCTGGAATCTTCCATAAAACCTCATCGAATCTGTCGATATTCGCAGCTAGTTGGCGGCTGTTTCCTCCTTTTCTAAACGATGCTTGAGAATAAGCTCTCCTTTTAGTATGTGGCACTATTTGAAGATTGTTATTGTTTTTATTATTATCGTCATTACTATTATCATCTACTACTCTGGTTGCTAATTATATACAATCAAGGACGTTCAACTGTATACACATATAGGTAGTTATTGTAATTATAATTACGATAGTTGTAGTCATTGTTATCATTATCATTATTACGGTTATTGCTAAACTGTTGTTAGTGTTGTTATTTAGAAACGCTAACGGATGTTTTGATGTTACCGTTGGTGAGTGAGCTGCTGGATTGTTTATGGGAGATTGAATGAGAGGTCCTCAAGTCAGTTGAAATGATTCAAGTAGTATTGCAAAAATGAAGTGGTGTATAGTGAAATTTTTTCGTTTGAGGTGATTGTTTCATACGCTTCGCCATTTCTTCCCCCTCTCTCACTCCTCTTTTTCGCCTCTCTTCGTTTCCTTCCCTCCCCAGTTATTCTCCGGCCATTGAAAACTTTATTGAACGATCGATTAACGGTGTGAGAGCTATGTTTTGCGGTGTCAGCGGTCTAGGAACTCGCAGGTATACACTGTATGTGAATTAAAACCCCATCCCACCTGTACCTGAAAAAGAACAGCATTTTCATGAAAACACCTCTTGCGGTACTGATTGAGTCTTTATAAAAGGATTCAAAGTGGCGTCCAATGCAGCAGGCTGAAGTACCATTTGCCACTACCTTGGGCGAGGGTGGTTGCGAACATACGGCAAGCCGCTGGTGTTGCCATTATTAGATGAGATTTTATAGACGCATCTTTTGGAGGGTGAAAGGGGGAGGAGGATGGGAGCTGGGAGAGGGCTGTCTTAATTTGGGCATCGGGCTTGCTAGGTGCAACTCACTCTTCATGGTAGTTTTGAAACAGAAGATTGAATTCGAAGCGATCACAATTATCATTTTTTTTTGAGGGAATGCTGCTAAAGAACGGTTAGCATTCGCGATGGGTATTATTGAGCGTAGTTTATGAATAACAGTAACAAAGGTTTTTGGTTATTTACTTAAACCGCAATTCCAAAATATTGCGGAGAATATCATAACTATAAATAAATTGCAATTGAAGTGTTATATGTATAACTATAAATGAAAAATAAGTAAAATAACACAACTCAACTTCAGTTTTTAATAACATAGCCAATGTGCAAATTGAATATAAATAGATTGACTGGTGTCTGACGGTATATCCTTCCATGGAGGACATCTTAGGATTCACCTTTGGGATTGAACCGTCCTCATAACTTATCTTTGAGGTGACTTTTCTTGAGGGAAAAGACCTGAATTTTTATCTTCTCGTCAAGCATGCATTTCTTTATTACAATGGAACTTATCCGTGTTCCCTTACGATCACCTTTTTTTTTTTCACGGAACAGTTGTAATCTCACGAAATTTCCTTTCAACCAGCGTGAGATCCTAATTACCGACGTTTTGAAGGGTAGTAGGAGGTGAGGGGGGGGAGGTGTGTGTGCTGTAGCAGCAGAAGCGATGCGTTCATGTGTACGAACGGTTAGCTATGCGCACAAAGAGTATCTAGAAGTTAGGAATGTAGGCGAGGGAAGGAAGGATCTAGGCAGTTCGTATCCAGCTACGCGTAAGTTTCTGGCTGAGCGAGTAGGTGTTCGATGTTGCTACATTCGCCTAATATTCACACTTTTCTTTTACCTTCGCCATCAGTGAACTGTGCCCTTCATTTCGACAATCAAAAAAGGGTGTTTTAGTTGCCCTTTATCGCGCGTTTCACTTGTTTCCGTTAGGTACGAAAGCATAACATAAAATAAATACGGGTATAGCTGTGGAGTAGAGCTGTGACTCAAAAATATCTCGTTTTTTTTTTCATTCTCCTTCTTCGAAAAGTTGAAAATTTCAAACCAGAATTCCCAGGAGGTCCTGGAATCTCTTTTTCTCTCAACGGACATTTCACTTTCACTCTCTGTTTTCTCCACTCTTCTAGGCAAATTTTTTTTCTAGAAAAGTTAGCAAATTTGAGTTTTTCGACTGCAATGTTTTTAAACTGAGCTACTGTATTTCCGTAGAGTTTTATTTAGAGCTGAATTCTACCTTTTTTGTTCGTCTTTGATTCTTGCATGTTTTATTTTTCTCTTGCCCATCTTAAGTCTACAAATTATGCGTTAGGTAAAAAATAACGTAAGTAAGGGGCTTTTTTTAGAGTTCTTTTTAAAAATTATTTCGCAGAAGGGCACCTCGGTTATTTTTCCGGGTTTATTCTTGTGATAAAAGTGTGTGTTTTACCACTTCAAACCTCCATACTTATTGTATTCGAGAGAATCTGTACAAATGCGTGGACGTGATGGCTGCAGTAGCGGATATTCGAGTGGGATCGTCTCTTCAGTAAAGTCGTCCTCATTTCACCAATAAGGACTCGGTGGATTTTGACGGGTGTGTTATCTCAGCATATTATTTGCCCCTTTCACTCTGGAAGTGCCATATCTTGAGGAGCTAAACTTGATCTTTTTTGAAACTCTTCCATAATTTTTGTTGAAAAGTTCGGCCATCCGATTGTATATTAACCAAATTTAGAAGTTTTTTGGACTGTATTTGCTAGCTTCACTTCAACTACATGCGTTTGAAAGTGGCGATTTCACGCGATGACGCCAAAACATCTCGATACCAAATCAGCTGAGGCAAGCTGTTATGCTTGGAAATTCAATATATAGGTTTTTATCGGCTTCGATGTACTCAGTTTTGATCATATGTTTCCCATTTGTCGTTTTAATGTGTTCCAGTCTTCCTATTTTATGATAATATTCTTCGCAGCCATTCTTCCCTCGTATTTGCTATACGAAATTAGGTTGTCAAAATTGTTTGTATGCAGTTTACTCATCTGTTTTTGTTTGTTTTTTTCAAATCCGACGTAGGTTGTTACGTTTCAGTGAATGTTTGCAAGACAATGACAAGAACAAATGTTTTCGATTGGGAATGTGTCTTTTTTGGATTTATTTTATATTTAACGCGAGATATGCAGTCTATAATCTATGAAAGCTAAAGAAATGAACAAATGCGATACAAAAGGAAGTGTGGAGATTGAGGTATTTGAGTGAAAACAAATCAGTAGTTGCTAGATGCTGAATTGCAGCGAGGGCAGTTGAACTTTCTCAACCTCATTTTAAATCATTAAAAGTGTTGCTAATAGTAGACATCTTTTTAACGAGCACATTAAACTGATCGCTGTAGGACATAATGGCTACATAAATTGCAAGGTTATGCGAGGCTGGTGCGATCCTAACAGGGGATCAGTTTTTCATTATACTAATCCTTGAATAAGGCATGACAGGATATCATAGCTCATGAAGAAGTAAGTAGTTAGTTTGCATACAGATTTGTTTTTGATAACTTGAGACATACAATTTTCTTTTGTTAATAACTGAGCAACTGCTAATCTCTCTAAATACTCTAATTCGATTTGGATTTGTTGACGAGTAGCATTTGCTTCCACTTTTCATCATTCTTGCTGTTTCGATGAATTGTATAAAATTTTCAGGTTATTGTGTCATTTTTCAGTGGTCGACGAACAACCGTGCACTCTCCTCTACGCGTGTGTTGCAAAACCAGGACGCTCACAGCAAGGCTTCACTTTTCCTTGAGGTTTCATTTATGTTATTAATTGACGGTTCATCAAGGTAGCTTATTCTTTCATCTATAAGTGCCCTTCCATTACGAATCCTTTTTGAAATCTTTCGAATGCTATATGCTTTTTCCTGAAGAAAGGCTGCACGCATTGAATGTAAGAAGTTGTGGGCCCCTACCGACGCACGCAAAGTTCGTTTAGTGGCGTATTGGAATTTATGGCCATTCGGTCCCCATCCCAGCTGTGCCAGTTTCGAGAGAAGGTTTTCACTAACAGCATTTAGTTTGTGGAGAAGGTGGTTACCGCTGAAGTCTAGAAAAGCCGTTTTTCCACAGCTTTTGGCCATCACTTCTGGCCTGGTCCCTTTCGTCTAGATGATAATGGCTATAATGGGACTTTTGTGGTTTTATTAAACGAACACGAAATTCAAGCAGAGCTCATGGGTGTTCGCAGTTAGTAAAGAGGGATAATTTTTCGGTGTCGAAATGCAGTAGTCAAATTTTCGCCTCATTTCGCTGTCCGCTGAGGAACCGGATTCTGAAAGTCATATCAGTTGAAGATTCTGACGGGCATCTGCCCATTTAAAAAGTCATCTCGCTGTGCTGGAAGTATTTTGGCTGGGGTGGTGCTACATTATGTAAAAAGGATTTCAGATTGTTTTGCCATCCAAACTATTGGTTCTTATTCGCTTTGCTCGATTTAAGTTTTTTTTTCGACATTTCCGTTCGTCTTGCTTTCGAAACTTTTTTCCGCTTGATTTGCTCTCACAAGATCATCATTTCATTTGTGATGGGCACATTTGGTCTTGTCTCGTTTACCTTAGCATCAGAAAGTTGGGTCGCTTTATTTGCTTTGGTTTCGAAACTTTAAGATCGTTTCATGAATTTTTACCCCCATCTTAGTCCTGCATTTGTTTTCGAAGTTTTTGATTTATTTCGCTAGCCCTATCGTGAAGCTTCACTCGGCATTAAGATAGCATTAAAATTTGTTCATTCAGCAAGTGCAAGTAACATTCTGATGTATACCTCAGTTGCTTTGATTGGGAAATCCTTTCGCATTAGAACTCTCAAGGCAACGCAAAGAATTTTTCTTCGAAGGGAAAACGTGAAATTCCATGGATATTTTTGAGCGAAGGGATCTATGGATATTTCTAAGCAACAAATGCAAAAGCCACCTTATTTTTCCCAGCTTATTGTTTTTTTTTTCGATTTACGGCATGCGGCTAAAAATGACATTCAAGTAATATAGGCTTCATTGTGCTGTTCATATTATGTGTAGGCCTACTGGCACTTAGTAATAAATTTGCTAGTGGTACATTAACGTTGTTTACTCCTACAACCAAGATCACTTACCACAGCTGCCAACACTATAGTTCCTGGTGAAACGTCTAGGCATATTTTTTATTCCCACTTTACTTTTCATACCAGTAATAATTGCTAATATAGTTAATGAAAGTAGAAGTAGTGCCTGCTGATGATAGGCAAATGACGCTTGTATTAGCAACAAATGGTACTTTTATTTGTAAAAGTAGAAACCAATACTAGATCGTAACAGCAGTACACTTATTAAGTGATATTAGCTGTAATAATAATCGGCACATGAACAATAGCAGTGCGTCGTAGTCCTTTATACGTATGAATACCTCTGTTGCAGTTTTGCAGTAACAGATAGCATTGGTTACAAATAAGCAGTTAATAACAAAATAGCACAGATGAGCAGTTATTAGTAACAGCATATTATTGTGGCTTTTACGATGTGTTGCTAGAGTTAAACGCATCGACGTTGTGAAGGTAGCAGCTGTAATAATCGGCATTCGACTAGTAGCCTTGTTAGCTCTTTTCCAAATGAAGGAGAAATTTCCCTCAGCGAAAGCATTGCAGCACAGTGTGTTTGCTGCGGCCTCCACTGCGCCTTATTCTTGAACAATCTAGCAAACCACCCTGTCAAATATCGGTTCCACCCATCCTCTGAGGTTTTAAGCTTCTGAGGGTGATGCGATTATTCTGAAACTGGAATGAGATTTCCTTTGAAATTTGCGCGAAGAGACTCGAAAACTATCAGAAAGTCACGAAATTTGCAGATTCGACTGCCAACATTTGTCTGCAAAGCCTCGCTTTCAGTGCATGGTTGTGAATGACAGATGCTGTTCTTACCTGCAACTATCTGTTGGCATCGATACTACACTAGATCAGCCGTTCTGGCTTGGATGCCGACGTTTTCGAATAGTTTTGTCTCGGTCACTCCTTTAGTATATAGTATTGTTTCGGTTACGTGAGCACCGGCGTTTTTGGGCCAAGAATATTATTTATGTAATGGCTTCATTGGCAGATACTTGCCTGTGGAAGGTCGCTGAGAAGGTAAACTTCCCCCGAAAAATAGTGTTAGTCTTGTTGTGGTGGCATTTCTTATGCTTTTATAAACAGTCTGCTTTTGTTATATTCGTTATTTTGCTCGACTTCAGGGCGCCGCCGTGAACGACACCTCCATTCCGAGACGTCTAGTCGCTCTGGAGGTTATCAACTGCAGCAACAGGTAGGATCAAAGTTTGCCGAACTTATTGTAGTCATAATCAAATTGTCGGTTTACGTTTCATTTAAACGCCTGTTATGGTTTTTTGAATATGTTCGTAAAGAATTCTTTATGATTTCTGGTTGGTAGTTTTAAGCGAGTATGGTGCTCTAAACATGCACTTGTGTCAATTGATAACGCATCCCATTCGATGTTTGATTATTTCATGTAATCTTTCGGGATTATTCTAGTCCCCGTTTGGTTTTCAAATATTTTGTCAACATGTTTTTCCGTGTTTTGCCAATACTTATCCTTTCTATTCGTCCCTTATTTTCAATACCTTGCTAGCTGTTTCAGCCGTTATAGCGCTACCGTTTTACACCTTATTTCTTTATTAATTTCAAGCAAAGCTTTGGCGATCGCACAAATAAGGCATCTTTGGAGCAAGGTTTCGACAAATATGATTTCAGCTTAAGTTGGTTTTAACTTTGCATTGAAAGGACTGGTTTTGAGGACGATTTTATTATACTCGTGACTAGATGTCAGTGAATTTCTAAACAATGTTTAGATAAAAAACAAACATCTAGTCAAGAGCAAAACAAGTGAAGAATATGGCTCGTGATAAGATTTGCGCTCTCAAAATTAGTTCTTAGGACGCAAAGTTATGACCAACTTGAGCTGAAATCTCTTTTATCTTCATTCTGAGTGCTGAGACATTTTTCATCACATACTGCGTTCGGTAAACCCAGCAGCTACACCTTAAAGCATTACTTCTTTTATTACAATGTGAATATTCTGATTTGTGAACAGCAATCGCTGTTTCATTCCATGCTAAGTACTATTGATGTTTGTTGTACACAACTATGCGCAATGAACAATTTTGTTCTGTTTATTTGTGAAGTGAATCAGATGGTGAATATTCATTACGTTATTATACTTTTACCTTTACTATACCTTTAATATATCTTTAATAGAATGGTCGATGATTTTTTGTTTGATCTATTATCAAGAAGGTGCATTATTCTCTTCTTTTTCACACCAGGTGTGCTATGTGCTTGTATATACCCACTGATTACTTCCTTTATGGCCGAAATTTGGAGTTGGAAATTATGAATTCTTCTGAGGGTTGATAACCGTTTTTACAAACGTTTCGCAAATATACCTTATTGGCTATAAAGATTATTATAAAGTCTTTTTTTTTGAATTCTAAGAGTTCGTAAGATTTTTGGAATCCATAAGATCGTATTACCATCTGAACAATATCTGTTTGAAAATATTATTTCCTTTCTCGTTCTGTCTATTGCATACAAGTCCTACTCTCTCCAATGACGTTTTCTAGTCCATCTATCTTTGCATAACTCTGCTTATCTGCAGCCCACTCTTTTAGTGGTTATAAGAAATTTTCATCGTAAAATAGAATCGCTGATTCAGATGGATCACATGATACTGAAGCCCACCATTATCAGTTATTTATTCGACTGTTTAAGTCTTTGCCTGGAAGTTGCTGCATTTTATAATCGATTTTCTCATTCGGATTAGCACTTTACCGGGGTATTATTGATAATCATTACTGTAGAAATATGTCATATCTAAATTAAATTCTTCATAGTAATATGAGCGCTTATTATTGATGATATCAAATAATTATATAAATTCCCTGTGGAATCTTTGTTTCATTTGAAGGCGACGTTTCATTTGATCGGTATAGGTTCGTTTTCGCTAACGATGTCTTCACACTGAAATACGTTTCACATTAATGTTTCTTATATATGTATTCATCAGTTTCTCTATGGTTTTGAGATGTCGCAATATTTTTTCTATTGAAAAAAATCGAAACTTGCCGAAGAAATGCCATTATTGCCATTCTCATTGTTCTCATTGCCGAAACTTGCCATTTTCATTGTTTCCCTAGACATATAATAAAGTTTCTTGCGTAAATGAATGATCAAGTCTCGAACAATAAACCTTATATATGTTAGCTCGTTAGCTCGATTTTGTTCATAAACATCCGCAACATAGAATGAGTTCATTCATATAATGAATCATTCCTTTGGTAGCAGATCCTTTCGACAGCTGATCTTTATTTCCGGAAAAGTTTTTTTAAAGGATTTTCTTAGGTTTCCCTACAATTTCTCATTTAAAAATTTCAACATTATTCTATGATTTATTATTTATATCAAATTTATAATTGTACGTAAAAACGCAAAATTTTCCAATTTATCCTCATCATTCCTCTAGACGCCCTTTTTTGAAATATACAAAAAATATTCTAAAAGTTTTTACACTTTCACAAACATTGATGCATATTCGTAATATTGCATGGATAGTAATATTCCAATCCGTCGTTTAATTCGACGAACACGAATTGCATATTGTTATATTACTGTCAAGAAATTAGCAACTCCTTCACGTAGGTTTCTTAAATTTTACTGACAGCCGTTTTCATTACAGTTCTCATCGAGATGACGTTTTCATTACAGCTGTTATTGAGGTGGTCACAATTATTGAGGTGATTTTTTCAGCAAATTCAATAATTTCGGCATTTGAAACCCAAATGCAAAGAAAAAAAGAAATAGAATTTTTTTTATTGTTTGAGAGAGATCAGAAAAACTGCTACAGCACCTTATAGAGAGTTGAAGATGTCGCAAGCATTAAAGAAAAGGGTTCGGGTGGCATTAACCGGATATAAATATTCTGAAAGAAGCACTCCAACAATACAGCCACACTATCAAAAAACCATATTTTCGGCTGTGATAATATTCTCTTATTCTAGCTCTGATTCAGAAAAATTCAAATCCACAGCGCTTGCAAACGGGAAGAGGAGAGAGGATGAAATTTCAGGTTGCAGTAGAAACTGAAGTGGTGCATTAAGGTTGTCCTGTTGCTCTGTTTTAAGTTGCTATGTGGCTTATCACTGGAACACCGTGGCACCTTTTTTTAACTGACAGGAATCTGTTGAAATTGATGGGTAATTAAGCTAGCAGCTGCTTAATTAGCATCATATACAACATGCAAATTTAATTGCTAGACGGGTGAGTAAGTCAACGATCGCTAGATGAGTTCCCATTAAATACGAAAGGGGTCTCATTAAGTATGCAAACTTTAATGTTTATCTATTCAGTAAAGAAAGGCCCAATGGAATGAATGCTAAATAGGCACAAAAATATGCAGGTAGATGGGTGCACACATTCATCTATAGGTGAACACCTGCAATTATTGTGCTGCATTACATACATCTCCATATAGCTTCTACGCCCTTCAACCACCAGCAAAAATTTTAAGCCGCTTCGGTGGGACTCATTGAGAACCCCATTTCATCCACTGAGAATTACAAAATTTTATCACTTGAATTCTTCCACATTTCTGCAAAATTTTTTATCAGCAAACTAGAGAGATGTGAAGTCTTTAGACATTTACGCATATGTGTCCTCTATCTTTAAGTTTTGCGGTTCTTTTCAAATCTCAAAACAGTAAAGGCATGCCTGGCTGACCTCTCAAGTTTCGCTTCGTTTTGATCGATTCTTTGATACATGTTTTTTGAACATTCAAAATGCTACGATGTTCAATATGCAATCATTATTATGCAGCCAGCTGGCTGTAAAGAATAACGAATATTAAGTAAAAATTTGTGTAGGGGATCAATTGCTTAAAAAACATTATTATGATTTCGTCAATTTTTTTACTACTGATATGAGCGGTCGGTCATTTGGGTTCAATGATAAAAAAAAATTTTTTTTGAGGTGCCAAAAAGTATGCTAGCAAAGCAAATACAGTTGTTTGGGCATAGAGCTATTTTTTCCTCATTGACTTCCTTCCTTCCATTTCCTCATCGAAAAATTGCTCTAAAAAGTCCAGCTAAGAGTGCTTTTTCTATTGCTCATCAATTTTCTGTTGCAACAAAAATTTGGATTTTTATAGACGCGATCGGTAACTTTTAGCGGAAAACATTATAAAAAGTGTTGGATAAGGGTTTCTAATTAGTTTTTCTATAGACATTGTTTAAAATTATGCTCATATAATTGTTGACTTATTTGTTGCTTAATTATTGGATCTTTGAAAACTAAAAATTGAATTTTTTTGCATTCAAATTATGTTGTACTTTTGCGCTTAATGCAAAAAAATTGTATTGCATGCTTATAAGTTATGCAAAACACACTGTCATCAGAAGTGTAGAAAAATTCAGAAAAAACGGTGGAAAAACTATTGAAAATCAACTTGCAGCTATTTAAATCTCATCATCTTATCTCATTTCATAGAGAAATTCATAATTGAGTGAGGATTATTTTTGGGGAAATTTTTTATAATCACTTTGAAAATATTTTCGCGATGTTGGAAATAATTGTTGAAAGAGTGGTATTTTTGACGAAGAAAACTTATTTCGTAATTTGAATCGACAGTTCATTTTTTTGCAGTTATTTTCTATGAAAATTTTTGACAACTTCGAAATAAAATAAATAAACATTTAATATTGAGAATAATAAATGAGTTATTTAAAGATATGGTTGCTGGGCAAATTGTTGAAGATATCAAAATAAATGCAAAAAATATGGTTAATGGATGGCTGAGTGAATTTTCTCCCACTCGCAAACGGGACATTAATATGGCTGGTTTTGCACTCAATTTGAAAATACTTCTTCAGAATAAAAAGTATGTTAATTCTAGTCTTATCATTTACAACTTATCTACAAATATTTTTTATCATTGATATTAGGAATATGCAAAAGCTAAGTTATCTGTGTCTATCTGTTTAATACGCTAGAATTATTCATCGAAAAAGTTATGCTTCACGCGTGCCATTATCTGATGCGTTTAAAATTTCTGATAAATATAAAAATGAAAGAAAAATTGCACTTCGAATAATCACTTTCCATGTGGCATTTTTAAGCGCTAGTTAAGCTTTTTTTTTCATTCTGTCAGAGCTCATAAGGCTTTTAAAGCAAGTGGCCGACCCATCAGAGCCACTGAAGCTTCCAGAAATGCATCGACCATCGCTTCATCACAGCATAGCCATCATCCAGAAACCCGCCCTCATCATCCAGAAACCCGTCCTCATCATCCAGAAACACCACAATGAACCTACATCAATCACTTACCAGTCATCAAGTTTACTATTTTTCATGAAATACTTAATTTATTTCATGCTGAATTTTATAATTTTATTGTTCATGCTGATATTAGTATATTTGATAAAACCAATTTTTGGCAGCAATCCAATTTTTTTCGTTCAAATTTTCTTATTGTATCATCAAACGTAATATCTTTCAGTGTGAGTCTTACCAGCTGCATTTATAACTCTCCAGAAGCATGTCTTCTATCGCAACTAAATATAACGAAAGAAGATTTGCAACCCTTTGGACATGATCTCATGCCACGAGATATTCTCGTTCGGCATACAAAAAGCATTCATTTCGCTAGAAGAAACATAGATTTGCACCGTTATGGCTATTCAATCGAATAGTCGCATCGTTGCTGCTATTTGAGATTCTTCATCCTCAGGTCACTCTCAACTAGTGACCTCAGGTTCATCGACTTAATGCTTGAAATAATGCATTATTATAAGCGAAATTCGCCAAATGTAGTAATTAAATTTGGAGTCGTTTAGTCGGCGAAAGATAAAAAGTGATATACTTCTATCAGTGAAAAGATTCCTAATCGTCGTTCAATACGTCTCTTCAGTATCTAAAATTCTCATCATTCTATTCATCTTGTCTATATATAGCAATCATTTCTAATGAGGCAATAGTGACTAATTATAGCCGGATTGCTTTTAGATACTTTGAATTGCTCTTCGGTTCTCTCTGCACATTTGAATGATCTATGAACACCCAATGGGAAATTCCTACAAAATATATTAGATTGTTCCGGAATTTGTGTACTGTATATGAGATTGTATATGAGTCGACCACTTATAATTTGTGTTCCGGAATCTACTCCTTCTGGAGTCAATAATTTTCTCAATTGTGCTCCGGAATTTACTCTTTTTGGAATGGGTTCTTTATTATCTTTGTTTCTCGGTTTTTAGCACTAATGATAGTGTCGTCTTTCTGTTTGTTTACTCTGTTTATAAAACTGACCGTTTTCTCTGGTTGTTGTAAAGCAAAGTTATTCTATAAGCTTGTTTCAGACGTTATATTGAAGGGCGTATAAAAATACAAAATGATGAATGGTTTATTTAATGCACGATTTCATGGCTTTAGTATTGTTTTTTGTTTTTGTTGTTTTCCTCGCTTTTCTTATCCGAATATTTATGTTATCATATCTAACGTCATTGAAATAAAATGATTCTTAAATATTTGCAACACAATTTACGATGATATCTACTTAAGATAGAAAGACACAGTATAACACAATACAACAATATTGCGACATAAAATTGCGCAATTTGTATCTTATCTTTGTAACATAATGTATATCTTTTACTGAAATTTCTCGAGATCTACTTTGTCTCTTTATATAAAGTCACACTGAACAGTTGAATGTTTTGGGAGCAAAAGAGCGCACCATTTCCAATAAAACAAAGTTTCGAAATGAATATTGTTCTTTGATGGGAAATCGGTTTCGCAATTTACAAAGAATCAGAAGTGCTTATTCAATATGTAATACTCTTTGGAAATCTGGGCAATCACCTAGGAGAAAGGGTGGGTAGAGGGGAGTTGCTGTTTCTCCAATCGACTTCTAGGTAGAACGCTCTAGTATGGCTTCATCATTAGCACATTGTGAATATCTATAAGCCGCCAGTGAAACGTATATATCTTTGTACCCATACAATTAGTTCTCCCCATCTTTCTGTACATTAAGCTATATTACAATAAGTCACTCAATTTCTGCTTGTTAGCATAAATTTGCATTTTTATGAATATGCAAATTTGCTGCTTTCGATGTCAACGTTTCAAGAAGTGTTGTTCACTTTAAAGTGCGCTCTGTGTTACGTCTTGGTCGATTGTTCGAGGTAAGCACATTTCGTCTCAAACGCTTCAGGGTAAGTGTTATTTATATCGAAAACGATTTGGAAATAAAAAAACAGATGCATATGAAACATAAATTATTAAAAAAAATTGAAATCGAGGAAAAGATTGGTAGGATTGGTTGAAAATTTGCATATGGTAAAGTTGAAATTAGTCCGTGGTGTTTCGGTGCCACACAGTTATAGAAGAACTGAAACTCTCACATACCAGTTTTGATCTTTTTTTTGCTTTAAATAACGAATCTGATTTCAAATAATTGAGCTAGGAGAAAAACGCGAAAGTTAATTTTGAATTTTCTTTTTTTTTGGAGTGGAATACATTTATGGATGTTGATTCCTCGAAATTATTGATTTGTTGTTTTATTCCACATATTTTGAAATTACTATAAGTTGGGATTTATATTGAATGTTTCATTGTATATCTTAGAAAGCTTCCACCTGATATTTTTTCACTTCTGAATATGTTATTGGCAGAAATTTTTTTTTTATAACACCGGTTGGTAATAGAATTTCTATTGTTTCGGTGATACGGCATACAAAGGACGGACAAGTATATCATTAAGGCATACAAAGGACGGACAAGTATATCATTATGCAAAAAAAACGATTCAAAATGTATAATAGCAAATCTGCATAAATAATTTTGCGAAATTTTTACAGATGATTTGCCTACAGATGCACACATTACGACAATTGACGTATATGCTGTTTTTGCTCGAATTGTTTCTAGTGGTGGCGGGCAGCGAAATGGCGATGGAAATGAATAGAAGTTATTGTAGCCTATCATTGCATGCGTTGAAACCATCAGATTATCGAGGACAACCTCTTATTATCGTTTTAACACCGACACGTAAAACGCTTACACGATTACCGGATATGACAAGGTAAGTTCTCTCATTTATTATTTTCTAAGTAATGCTCACCTCTCATATTTTTTTTAACACTTATTAACACTTTAATAAAATGTATTATTAAAAAATATGGTAATTACTGGAGTCACTATTGAGCGTTAAAAAAGCAACGAATAGATTCAATGGTACTTCTAATAAATATCGTGTTACAAATGTAGAACTCAGAATGTTCGAATGGCAAAAATTTCTATGCTCATATTTTTGGCAAACAAATTTATTTCCAATCATATACTCAAATTGTAGCGAGTTAAGTATTGCTAGTTAAAAATAAGTTAGATAAGTAGAAAACGTTGCATAAGTAAACCAATTTCAAAATTTCCATTAATCTTTCAGCTTCTATTATAGAAGATTCTTCCATATATAATTATTTGCTAAAAGACAGGGATGAGCGGTTAAGTATACTAATGTCATCAAAAGTGAATAATATTTTTTTCCATTTCGATAATAAAATAGCTATTTTAAGTTTTAGTTCATCAAGGTATAGACATTAAATATTGAGTGGATTTCTTATCTCTCATATTATCAATTTTTACAATTTTTACTTATTTTACCTATCGAATAATATTATCTCTTTCACACTACCACATAAGCCATTAATTCCACCCATAAGCTTTATATTTTTGACTAGAAGATTGTTTCCATCAACCAGTTAATCATATTATATCTTGACATCGATGAATTGATTTTTTTCAGGCTTGCACAAACACTAACGTTAACACATCATATAGCATGGGTGGTGATCGAGGATGGAATCTCTCGTGCTGATCCGATTGAACGCCTTCTGAAGCGATCGCTGATTCCATTCTGTTATTTAGTGTCATCAACCAACGACCACCTACTTCGAAGTTTTTTTTAAAATTTTTTTAAAATTTATTCTTGAACATAGAATCTGAGCCATATTTTGATGCATTTATTGAGTTGATTGCATTAAAAATGTGAGATTAGAAGCAGACACCTTAAGCATTACTTGTGCACTATATAGGCTCTTAGCTTCTTGTTTTGATTTGGGTGACGCGATTTTGAAAACAAATATGCAGTCGCATGCGTTCTGGAAAACTTTTCCCGGTTCGAAGAACTTGTTTTTTTTGTTTCTTTTTTGTTTGCGTGACATTTAGAAAATTCTTTCAAAGCGGCTTCTAGAAGACCTATCCTTTGAAGTTAAAAAATCTACTCTTCTAACCATCCGGTTCTTGAAAAGCTTGATTTTTGATTAGTGTGGCTTCTGCAGGCCTTCTAAGCTCTTTAATTTCTGGAAAAAAAATCTATTTTTTGCTTCTTATGGTTTTTCGTGGAGTCTTTTGAAAAAACCCAAAATTCAGAATCAATATTTGTAGTCTGTAATTTGATTTTTTGGTGATGTCACTGTATAGGAGAATGTTTTATTTCTAAAAAAAATCAAAGATCTTATTAAGGAATATTACTTCATAGAGGAAACATTTAGCAATTAATTTAAATTCTCCTATGGATCATTTTAAATGCTCATTTATAGCTCATTTATTCGTGATGAATACTTTGTCAGTTGGAGTAAAGTGAAGTAAAGTGAAATAAAGCAAAGTAAATTAGTAAAATAAGGAAGGTTTAACTAGAGTAAAGTGAAGTAAAGGTAAGCTAAGGTAAGAAATGAAGTGAATAAAGTAAACTAAGGCAAGAAGTAAAGAGAAGTGAAGCTAAGTAAGACAAAGCCAAAGTAGTGATAAAGAAAGTAATCATTTGTAGTTTCAGGACTACGCAGTATGATACATTTTCTTCCAGAAAATTGGCGTTGGATTGCCCGTGAATTTGGTTTGAAATTCGTCGTACAACAATTCGCCGAATTTTCCAATCATGCAGTAGTTTATTTCGCTGATGATGATGGCGCATATGATTTACGTATTTTTGATAGTTATATACGTAAGGTGCAAACTATTGGTGTCTGGGCTCTTGGTAAGTAAAAATATTTTTGCTATTCCATACAAACGAAATAAACGCCCAATCAGTGAATCTTCTGTGAATGTTTCTTCTTTTTTTTTTCAAAAATTTGAAATACATAGAAATGTTGTCATAGGAAAACAGTCAGGTTAAATCGACTTTAGGAAATGGTTTATGCTATAAGTAGATAAAATATATTGGCCAACAGGTAGGGTTTATAGAATTTGTGGGAAATTCTAAGCACTTCACAATCTGCAATCATAGAATAAGTAATAATAATCGGGCGAAAATTTTACGCAGTAAATGCAACGTTCATTGGTGGATGGCTACTTGGACAACCAAAGATCACCGAAAGGATTTATAGCTAGTTTATCACCATAGCTTACCAACGACTATGAACATGATGTAACCCTAGGTCTCGCTGGTAAGGAAGCTATTGTCGCACCAACAGTGGACATGAATGGTATTGTAAATGGATGGTTAACCAAGGAACATCTAGATAGTCAATGGCCATTGGACGCACCTGGTTTTGCAATCAACCTAAGAGTTCTTCTAAATCATACCAAGTAAAAAAAATATTAACTTCCTTTTAAACGAGAATAAATCCAAAAGTCAGTAATATTCAAAAACTATCGTTGATGTTACGGGAAACGAACTCGATGATTATGGGCTTTACTTTGGCAAGTGGTACTGGCATGATGGAGTGAAAGAAAATGTCACAATATAAAAATTATACGATTGACCTTATTTATCCAGATATATGCCAATCGCTTCTTAAAATTCATCGCCGAATTTCGATGGTGGTCAGCTAAATCATTATTTCGATCTAGACTAAACCAGTAGGAGATTGTTCAATCAAGGAAATTCCAACGTATACCTGTTTAGAACATTTGCACAGCATCGGAATTAAATAGTCGAATCGAGGTGTCCGTTAGCCAATAACCCAATATGACCGATCATAAATGGGTAAGCGGCTAGTTAGCTGCTGGTTTAAACTGCTAGTATAAAAACCAAGATAGCCTGAAAACAAGTACCATAAATGCATCAGAAAGAGATATCATTGTTGCCAAATCAAAAAGTTTCACTCGTCGCATCCAAGTGTGATACACTACCTTAAGCTTGTCCGTTGAAATTCTCCAAATAAACGATTGAATTGAAGTTTAAGGTTGAACGCTGCTGTCGAATTTAGCTATTCTGTTTTGATGGTCATATTCGTCTTGACTGCTAACATTTCTTATGCATCCAAGAATATTTAACTTTCTGGAAATGATTGTTGTGAATATAAAGATGATTGCAGGCTTAATTAGGAGGATGTCATATAGGGACATTTTCTATCGGATCACAAATGTTATTTCAATATTTACATATAAATATTGTTTTTTCCATATATAAATTTTTTTTTACAATATTTTGAAGAGCAACTTTCATTTATTTCGCCATTTGCTGTCGGTAATTTGAATTGCATTCGTTAGTTGTGATTATTTAATGAGACAATTCAAAAACCTTTAGAATTATTGCTTGAAATTTTCTGTACTTTTTTCAAAATATACGAATAAAATAACTTACAGTATATGCTTCATCTGTTTCTATTTCCATGTATTTCAAATTATCGTCGATCAATTTATATTATGTTATTGTTTTAAATATATAATAAAAGATAGTAAAGAAGTGTTGTTCATTACGGGTTGCGCTATATCTTTCATTCAACATTCTTGTATTATGAAGTGAACATTAAGAGTTGTATAGGGATGTTTTTTTGGAAGTAATTCAGCATAAGCTGCAATAATTTCATACCAGAATTTAGTCAGTGATACTCCTATATTTGTACACATAACCGTAAACGTTGCATCAAAAGTTGCATGCTAAAGCTATAGGAAGTTATTGAGGAGCCATTGCGCTTAAGATCCCTGCGAAAGACCATTCATTCGGAATTATCAGTCCACGAGATCAACTGATATAAGAAATTAAAGAGAGGAAGAGAATGACGAGAATGATCCTCGAAACTCATGAAAATATACTCAATTATCCGTCTTTTGTGTTAAATAAAGATTACCATCGCTTAATAAATCTTGCATCCGTAATTCAACATCGTAACTTCAACAAAATCGAAAGGTATGATCTTAAAACTCGTTCGATTAGTAAAATGCACTGCCAAAAAAATGGTATCTGCCATTTATAGTATTACAATAGTAAGTAACATTTGATATTTGTAGTATTAATATGGCAACTTCTGGTATAACTATAATAGCATTATAATATTCTGCCACAATCATGAACGAAGATTTTCTTTGCAAATTCCGAAATCAGTTCCAGGAAGTAAAGTAGCCGAAGCAAACAAAACAAAAACTGAGATAGCATCAGATTTCATTCAAGTTACCCGCTATCTGAGGTTTTAATTACTGAATAATCAAGACATTATAGGCAGGTAGACCATGGAATTTAAATTCTTTCGAATTTTTTACTACTGTCATTGTAATCGCTGTTGCAATGAAATTCCATAATTTGCCGAATCTATTGTTATACCTGCCGAATAGAAAACAATTAAATTGACTATATTCCCCTCAAATACCGGTGGAATTGGCACTACTGAGTTTACATTATGGTGTTATTATTATTTACATTATTATAATGGTGGTAGATAAATTTGCTTATTGTACGAATAAAAGTATCGCTATGGGATCTGTAATACTGTAACTTGGTGTTTTTTGTACTTGTTATAAATCAAAACTGCCGTAATTTGCATATTGTGTAAAGACGAATCTCACGATTTATTACAGCTTTATAGACAAAAAAATTTACAACGTTGAGCAATTATACATACAATTGTACTACATACATATATATAAAATAAACTATGATATGATAAGCTATATTATTAATAGCTATAAGCGAAAATTCACAAAAACAATTTAGGAGCAAGCTACGTGAAGAAAAAGAAACTCGTTTTTAGGCAATTTTTCAATTCATTTTCCTTACTATCGACGGTTTTTCATTATTTTCACATTCGAAATGAAACTGATTTTTCTTCACATAGATAAATTCTTTTTAGAGCAATACAAATGAGGGACATAGCAATATTGCACAATCAATTTATTGGGAAACTATATTTTAAAATTTGCTACTGAAATGTTTCAAGCATAAATGGCGAATGTTTTTACGATAAAATGCAAACTCATTACACGTATTTTAAATGTTGTTGAGTTACCTTAATTGATGATGTTGCTATTTTGAAAGAATGCATACATACTTAAACAAGCATAAGAATCACCATCAATAACGTATATTTATTGCAAGAAAGTATATACGGCTACTTTATTAGAAGAGAAAGCAGCTTGAATTAAATCAAATTTCGAAACCTTATATCATTGATCCATTCAGAAATGAAGAAGATTTCCGATATTTTAAGGTTACTTGAAATTTATAGGCAAAATTGTTTTTTGAGAAAAATTTTTAGTGGATGTATAGGATGAACGACTGCTTAAACTTTTTTTTCCGTTTTTGTTCCTATTCCGTACCAAAAAATCCCATATTAAAATGAGGAGGGTAAGTTATGTGAGAGGAGGGCGATGAAAGTATGTAGATTTCGAGCACTGTTGGTGGGGATCAGATCAAAAAATATGATAAAGACCACTCAAAATTAGTTTTCCTTAATTCATTGCTATCTGTACTATTCAAGAAATTCCGATTTCAACTCCCCTTTGAGTTTTCGCTAGTACCGCGATTTATCTGTTATCGAAAGGGTTAAAATCAATAGTTATGAATGGTCAAAATGGTTTCACTCAACGACACAGCCCCCCCCTCTAAGCAAATAATTCTGATGCGAGTGACATAGCGTTATGCCACGCTGTCGTTCCTATTCGAACAACATGACACCATATAAATCCAATTATTACATTTCTTAGTAATACTAAATTTGTTTCATTAATGTAAACTTGCAACTCTCAAAAAATATGGCATTTAACGCATCTTTTCTTTTATTTTCTCGAATCTCATTACGAAGTGCTGTTCAATATCACGGCTACGATTTCTTGACATCTCCAAAGTTCATTTTTAGAAGAGCAGCAGGATTTATGTTTGCAACAAAAACTATCGATATATTTGTTCGTTTCTGAAGAGTGGGAGGGGGAGGGGGAGGGAAGGGGGTGGCAGAGGAGATAAATTTACTGCATTGGTAGGAAGATGCTAAGCTGGTTATGTATATAACGCTTCCGCTGATGACGCAAAACATCAGAAGATCGAGTGAAAGAATTTCTTTTCTACTTCAGTTGTTCACCTTCAATAATCCTATCCAAATTAGCGGAAGTTTTGCCATTGAGAAAATTTTGAAACATCGAACAATTTGCTTCAAAATATCTTGAAAGTTTCAAATTGAAGTTGAAAATCAAGAAAACCTCAAAGCACAGTAGAGAAATAAATTGCAAATATTAGGCATATTGGTCATTCAAACAATATTATGGGAAAAAAGAACAGAATGGAAGAAAAATTCGATGAACTGAACAATGAGCAATTCTGAATTATGGAATTTNTATCGCTACTCACTTCCCTTAATCTTATAGCAAACTTCTAAAATTTATTTAGACTTTATAAATTTCATCATATCGTAAAGACTAGTAACAAATAAGTGAATAGAATAGAAGAAATTACTTTGTGAACCATACGGTAGCGAAGAGTTGATCTGAATACATTCATCAAGACTTCCTGGTGCTGATTTACTTGCAATTCCGGATTGAAGTGAACGAAGACCACTAGACAAGTGACGACGAAGACAGTGATGGAATGTATTTGGACTGGTGCATTGCGATAATGTGCTACGTTTACGGCGTTCGGGGTGTTCGTTCTGCAAATTTCCGGATCAGTAAAACGTAATATCCTGAAGCCTATCGGAAACCGGTTTAAAAAACCAAAATGGATAAAAGCTTTATTGACAGATGAAATCAAAGGAGCGAATAACTGTACGATTAACGCGATGTGTTACAACTTTGATTAAGGTTTTGAGATATAAAACAGGGTGATGCATGGTCACGTGGCAAAGACTGCGATATACATCGCCATATGATGATTAGGTGCAATACTGTGATGAAGAGCACGTGACTACACTGCACTTTGATCATATTTCGATATAAATGGTCTCTTGGTGACAGCTATATAAGCTGTGCTTTTTTCCAGTCGTGCAGTGCAGTTTATTTGCATAAATAAAGCATTTTCTTCAGATTTTGTCTCAGGATTAACAGTGGCAATCAAAATGAGACCAATATTGTGTAGTGGAGCACGATGAAGGTGAGAGAAGAGTTGATGAGGAAGGTTTACTCAGGCGAATGAATTGCATTTGGAAGTTTCGTCGTCCACCATGACGATAGCGAAGCGTTGATAAATGCTTTCAAATATTTTGCATATGGTTAAACAGACAAAAAAGAAGGAAAAATTTGAATTCGTGATGGGAAATTTTCGCAACCAATTTTTTTCGCCAATCATAGCTTTGCCCAAAAGAATTTTAAAAATTTTCAAATGACAGTTTAATTACCCATGCTTCTCGATGTTTGGAATGCACAGCGCCGTTAAATATGGTGAGTGTATTGTGTGGCAAACAGATGTAGGTTATGGTATTAAATATGAGATAGGGTACAGTAAGATTAATGTGTCTATATCGCTAAGCATACAGTATCTTACGTAAGAAACGCTAAAGTTGACAAAGTAATATGATATCGTAAAGAATTCTCTGATAAGGTAAACGTTTTGTTATACGTCCACTTTGTTTTTTGATCTTTCTACATATCTCCTTTACCGTACAAAATTCTAATTATTAAACCGACTAAGAGAATGCGGGATGCAAATAAAGAAGGTAATCATCTATAGCAGCGTTAAATTAACGATCATATTTTCGTAAATTTCGTAACGCTTTCGCAATTGATGCATAATTAAACAAATGAAAAACAAGCGAGCAATGCATTTGGAGTGCACATCGGTGAGTATATTTGTTGGATCAACCGTTTAAAAGTTCAACAGGAAGTAAGAGGCCGTCTGTGATCAAACTTTATGATTCAGCGCATTTTAGTTCTAATCAAACTTCAATGACAATTATAAATGCGCATTGGATGGATGAAGAAAAAATTAAACGGGGTTTGAACCGTTCGGTAATCAACTTACTAGGCGAAAACTCTACCGTTTAAGCCAATAGGATTACGTTCAGCAACTACTTTTCGGTTGTTTTGCCGTGTCATACCTAATAATGTACTCTTATCTTGATTGAACTAAATGTCCGTATAGATTTGCTATAACCGTAAGGCTGTTTTTCCAACTATTTCAGCTGTGAAGGTTCCGGCCATCCGGTGTGAAATTCGACTGAACGAGTGAAACAATGAATGCTAAAGACTGAACAAGTCTTTAGCTATATGTAAGTGCCCAGAATTTCTTCGAATATTGACAGATCGAATTGAAATTTGGCATAGAAGTCACCGGTAGCATAAATTATATAAACCGGACGTTATTTTTTCATCGGTCATCCCCAGATTGAAATCGTTGAACAAAGAAAGCAAGAAAGAAAGAAAAACGCATGCACACACTTGTAGCTCGCACAGACAAACACACACAGCTTGGATAGAAAATAAGTTGTATATGTGGACACACACACATATATAACTAGCACGAAAACACATATGCAACCTGCGCGGGTGCGCGCACCTAATCCGCACAGACGAGTACACTTGAGCATCGCAGATACATGGGTACGTAGTTCACATGGACAGACGCAGATAATCTGCACAGCGACATAAATCTGGTCCGCGCAGAAACACATACAATCCACACTGAACTCACACACATAGTTCGCAGAGACATACATGCATTTGTTCGCACCAGAAACACGCGCAGACATACACGTGATCTGCTTAGATACATACACGGAGTTCTGCAGACATTTACGTTACCTGCACGAGTACACGGACAATTTACACGTGAGCCACACAGAAACTCACATGTAATGCGCACGGATGCAGAAAAATAACGTCGTTATAATGTTGCACTAGTGGAGGACTGAAGCAAATTCTTTGGGTTCAATAACCGAAGTAAATAACGGCTGAGTTTTTTGAGAGAAAGGAGTTTAACACTTAAATTACACATTTAAGATAATCTTCTGGAAAAATATATTTGCTATTCGTATAATTCAAAATGCTGGAAAAAGCGCGAAAACTCGATTTAGACAACATCTCTTTAATAGCGAATACTCTTCAGAGTGCAGGAAAAGAGCGAAAAAAGCGAATATTTTGCTTGAATTCGGCATTATTAACATACCGTAATTTCTTGAATTCTATTAAAGAAATGGCAAAAAATCATGACTGTGTTTGTTGATCTCGAAATTGATATAATGATCTTTTTGAATGATTATAATCTTGTTCCAAAAAAACTCATGTCTTTATGAGCAATAAACGATAAAAATAAGCAGAAGATTTTTAATTTTTAGTGTTTTTTGCCATTAACGACTTGCTGTTCTTATATAGCAAGAAAATTTCAAATAATTGTCATAAAAAATGCAAATTATATATGATTGCGATTGCATATAAAGCACAAAGCCTCATCTCAGCCCAATACTGTGGTAATCGCTATGACTCCAAACCTCATTCCTCAAATGCACATCAACCACTTGGAAATTTATGGACATCCCATTGCGCTATCGAGACTACCAACCATTCCGCTATAAAAGTTTCTTATTTCAGGAAATGTATCCACAATGGGGATTCGATGATAAATCAAGTTATATTCAAGCAAAAAAATATTTTTGATGGTTGGAATATACTAGCTAGCATAAGTCACAAAAACGTTGATTCATTACCTCATCAGGAAATATTTGAAATATACAATACGGTAGCCAACAGATCACATGAAAAACGGCGACTCGTACAATCGCTGATGTCATATCACGCATGTATCTAGGCTCGGCTACTAATGGTTGATGTTGACGAGAATTAGTACATACTAAAAAAATATTAAGCTCAACATCTCTAAGCAACCAATGCTATAATGTATTCAAATAAACTTTTGAATGTGTCAAGTTCAGTAAATTGACTGGGCAAATTATATAAATAATTCTAATCATGGGATAATTACCAAAGAAGATAATACTTAAAATAGACATAAATGTTCAAAAAAAATCTCATTCATGGATGCTTCTTCACCAAACCAATAAGATTTACTACCAAAGATTTTAAGCAATCAAG
Source organism: Baylisascaris schroederi (assembly GCA_006503575.1). Taxonomy (NCBI): domain Eukaryota; kingdom Metazoa; phylum Nematoda; class Chromadorea; order Rhabditida; family Ascarididae; genus Baylisascaris; species Baylisascaris schroederi. The sequence continues at coordinate 39,757 of QEWY01003061.1, forward strand.
AATTTTAAAGTGAGGTGAAAAATTTCAAGACATAATAGGTCTATCAGATTTCGAATCAGTAGATATACTTTTTAATTGGATTCGAAACAATTTGA
>QEWY01003066.1:8890-40720 GCA_006503575.1 Baylisascaris schroederi
CTTTTTTCAGCATTCTGTTAACGACTTTACCATAACGTGGTCTCCTCCAAGTTTTCATTATTCATAAGGCTTTAAAGATATCATCGTAGTCCCAATATTTCATTCATTTCTGCGCAACTGACTCCTTGCCTCATAACACGAATGGCATTTTCACAACGTCATCCCTTCGAAATAGCAAAGAGCTCGTTAAACTCCTTTACGATCTCGCTGCAGCTGCTTTCTCATTTGTTTCATACCCTCATGCGTTGAGATAAATTCCGATTATACTGACTGCACATCACATTTCGTTACGCTAAAAGTGATGACGCTGAAAGCAGTCGGCTTTCCTCCGTGAGACAACTGTGGTTCAATGAAATAATAGCTTATAAATGAGAGCTAGAGGCTCAAGTGATGCGTTCAGGATGGAGTCAGGTCATAAGGCCCTATGCTAATGATCACTTCAGTTCTTATATTCATAATAAGCTCTATTGTCCTTCCATGTTCTTTTTTTCAGATTTTACGCCGGTGATAATCGTGATCTTCGTTGGAGCAATTGTGGAATTCGGTTCATTGCTTGTCGCTGTACTTACATTCACTAATGTCATCGGCAACCCATGAAATATTGCGTTTAGCGTATTACAGATCACTTTCAGCGATGTTATCGAAAAAGGAAATCAAATGAAACTAAACTTATCGCTGAATTCGAGAACCATAATTAAAGACAATAATAAAAGCGATGATATGTTGGAGTGTACGACGTCGTAAATGCGGAATATAACAGATCACCTCCTCATTGTAATTCATGCCGAAGAGAATGACTCAGCGGTGTATATGGATAAAAAATTTGGGGAGAATCTCCAAGGTTTTGCTGGAAGGGTCCCATCAATAAACTCAAAGTTATCGTTTTAATGGAGCATTGATGAATCGGAATTTCCAACTTTTGCGGACGAAATTATAGAAGAACAAATCCATAGATCATTAATTACTTCATCTTTGTAAGGTGTCCGTTATTTAGTTATCGATTGATTTCCTTTGTTGGTCTATCAAATGCACAGCCAGCATACTCTGCCAGTTAACAATCGGTGGCGAACAATAATCACCATCCTAATCACTATAGTCATTTCGCAAATATGATAGCTAACTTCATATTCTGCGCATAAGTATAACTGACTTGAAGACTGTCCACATTGAAAACGCTACACAGAAACCGCTACAAGTAGAAGGTGCGCTACAACAAGCAGCAACCTGCCTTAATTCTTACAGGAAAACATCAAACAATACCTTTTCACCTATGAGCGAAACTGCGACCACAAGCATGCAACGCGAATTCTTGAGCATTTCGACCGTGCGATTGGAGAACTCACTGTAGATAAGCAACAACATACCACCTCAGCATTCACAGGTATTTTCGACAATCGTAGCATTATGTTCGTAGCGGCATTGTAACAGCATGTCGTCAGCACCCATACGACATTTATCATCAGCAAAACATTCTGATCGTCTCTCTCACTCTTATAACGGAAACGTCGGACCACCTCGTTCAGCTGCTCCATAACTTCTATTAATCATTGCCTTCGCAGTACCATGATAAGTTCCCAGTAACTCTGTGGAACCTCCATAAACTCTCCAGAAAAAATACTGGTGACAGCCCGAAAGTTACCCAAAACAAATATCTTCTATCAAGAAATTTCCATGCCACACTCAATTTCATGGTGCATATTCTATATATTGTAATATGTTTCGGGCCAATAAACACCTCTAATTACTTTCCAGATCGATCCGCTCATTGTGTAGTTTGTTGTTGGCGAACGCGTATGGCATGTGGCGAATTAAAGAGAAGAAGGACGAACTGTAACGAATACACGAGCGACAGCGAAGCTGTGCACTCATAACCCTCAGCATCTGCTAAGGCACACACATTTAAAGGTGGGACATTTGCCATCGATAGTAATACGAGGATTGAGTACTAGGACATGAAAAGAGCACAGTAACTTCTAACGATATGGGATAATGTGATGCAGAAGTGAAGTGCGCATGCTTAGAAGTATGGGAAGTGAAGCAATGTGAAGGAACGCTCTGGATAAATGCAATTACGACTACACTATGCTGGAGCCACTGGACTTTCAGAATAAGGCTTCAAAGAATGCTCCGACGTAGCCTGCCTCAGTTAAAACGTTGCACAAGGACCAAAAGTCGTCATCTGGAGCAGAACATATCCTTACGAAAAATTAAAGGAAGAAGACGAACGAATAATGGCTTTTCGTTGTTATAGACCTAATTAGAAACATATTGTTCAGGAGGATTCGCAGAGAATTTACTGCGAAATCCGTGAGCTGCAGAGGGAACAAGATGGGACGAATGAAATCTTCTCACTCTCACTCAATGCTTCATGCTAGAACGCCCTCCATCTAAAGCACTAGAATTGCCAGGGAGTATCAGGAATAAAGTTTTTTTATCAGGCAACAGTGAGAAGTAGGTGTGTAACTCCAGGCGACGGTGATTCCCGATTCTCGATTCAGGGAAGTGATTCTCGATCGATCAGTCTTAAGAGATCCTAAAAGTGTACGTCAATTGTGGAAGTTGGGATAAGGAGAGGGGAGAGCGGAGGAAGGGAGATGACAGGAGGGAAGAGAAGGAAAACGCCAGAGGTATTGGATTTCGGTACGCCCTGTTTATCTTTCTCGTTTCATTTTTTGCCATTGATGTTCGGCAGCTTTACTTTCCTGAACGCTGCATTGCTGTTGTCGCCCTACTACCCTACTGTTGTCCTTGTTTTTTTGTTTATCATAACATTAAATATTAACTGGTGTTTTGCACGTTGGCCTCCCTCTTCAATAAGTGACATCAGTAGTTAACATGAAGGAACGCAGTAACCCAACGATCGAATGTGTAGAATTTGTGTTTTGCTATTGCGGGAGTGGTGACGAAAACCGAGGTCATATTCAGCGATACGATGTGGAACTGCGAGATGTACATAATTGTATTTTGTAGGTAGTTATTATAATAATTGCAATAAAATGTACAACACGCCACCGCAAACGAATTAACGGTCTCATTTGCGTTACCTACAGAATTGTGCACGACGATAACACAAAAAGGGAATGAACTAAGAGCTCTAGATATTTTATGAACGTATTTTGCGAAGCTCTTTTTATAGATCGAACCCACTATCGCCACCAGCCTTATTATATTTCACATCAGCTTATTAACCTATAAATCATACACAGTTGAAAGTGCCAGAAAACGTTTGCTCGCTTAATACACCGGTCTATTCCTTGCTTTACATTAATCACATCACCAAAAAAAAGAGAAATCTTTAATAAAGCGTCTGCTGATATAATCTGATACAGTAAAATAGTAAGGCATTATTTTGCTTATCTCGATCATTGCTGCTAAGTGGTATAAGTGGCTTAACAGGTGATCGATTTGTATGCAAATTATGCTTGGGATATAAGTTTATAGAAAATAAATGGAGGCAACTGGTCAGTTGGAAGGAGTGCAAAAGCGCCAGCAATCACAGCCGTTGTGCCACCACCGTCAATTTGATTACGACTCGACCGGTGTTGATTACCTTGACGAACGTTGAATACCGCTGAATACTTTAACGATGAAGAATACTTTAACGAAAGATATGCTCTGTGAAATGAAACTAATTTCTTGCGCCATGTCTACACGCATAACTAGTGCTGGCGCCTTTGTCTGCACACCATTTCTGTCTCTCTACCGTCACTTTGCAGTTCGCAGCGTTCCGAATGTTCTGCTGGCCGTTTGCGTGCTGCTAGGTCAGCAGTCAGCAAGTCGGGCAGCTGTAATAACGGAACACCTTCGGCGGAAAGTGGCCGTAGGTAGTCTCACATTGCAGCCGTGATAATTTTTTTGGTAGGAGAACGAGAAGAGGGGAACAGTTCCTTTAACGGTAGTGTGAGCGTTGGCGACCATAAAGGAGACTTGAAACTTTGGTTAATGCAACTCCAAAAAAAGACGCATTCTATTGCACTGGTCGCGTTCGCATCTGTCACAATACACCACATCGGTCTCCAAGGGTGCATAAGAAAAGCTGAACTTTTTCAGAATAAAAAAAATTCGCAGCTGGAAGTTTATTTTTCAGAATAAAAAAAATTCGCAGCTGGAAGTTTGAATAATGTTTTCGATCCCCTTCGCCTTGAGTGGTCGCGACCGCGAATTGTCGCAATCGCGAACAGTTGCTTGAACTAACTCATGGCGCCTCTATTCTGATGTGTTCTTGTCACTACAAATGGCGCAGTCCGATCGCAATGAACAGTTTTCATCATGTTTGCCCCAATGTAGCTTACTTCCATCGCCACAACTGGTGCCCGAGGTGAGGTATTCACCTAACTCATTCAGCGATGTCGGGACCAATCCGTCGAATTCTAGCACCAATACAGGCTAGACTTATTCAATATTTGGCGGACATGCCACAGTACAAGGGTGTGGTAGTCGGTGGTGCTAAAGCGCTTCGAGAACTCAAAACGGCACTGAAGCACCACATCATTCAAATTTCCTGAACTGCCGACCTGAGCAACAAGAAAAAAGACGAACAGAAGTACTTATTTCAGAGGTCTTCTCCTACACGCCCAAACTTAGCGGACCAATTATATGAAGAGAAGGCGCAGGAATGAGAGAAGTCCTTGGGGTGTGCTTTCAGAGTAAAAAAAACTGGAATACTTCGACAGAATCTTGAAAAAGTTAATCGCCGCTTACAAAACCACGACAGAGTCTGAGTGATAGAGGGTAATGCGACAGGCAGGAGGGAGGAGCACCCCAAAACGACAATGAGTAGCATGGATCACGTTTCAATATGACGCCAGCGTGGACGCTTGCGAACGAAATATAGCAACCCTGCCAGCATTGTCCAGGATTGCTTTTCCTACTCAACGATTGCCAACTTGCACGGGTGTCGGGTCGCGTTTCAGTGAGTTCTGGGATTTCTTTCGTGATACGATCCACAGGCAAAGCATGCATCTCGTGCAAAAGTGCCACTACCTGCTTGGATGCTTAAAGTAGCATGCTTATGCAGCCACTGAGAGCCTTTCATTCACTTCTGCCAATTATCAGCAAACTATGGACAAAATCAAGCGTCGCTTTGAAAATCTAAATGACATAAAACTAACACGAAAGGTTCGCCGTGCACTATGCGCGAAGACATTTAAGCAACATGTTTGATAGGTTGAAAAACATGTTGAAGATTGTGGAAGAAGCAATCAAATGAATGTCGTTCTCATTGTCCAAAAAAAAACCCTAATGTATTCTCATGGAGCCGAGCCGAGAAAAATGGCTGATGAAATTTGACAAACTGACGAATTGCTCGAAGCCCTCAATAGGATAGTCAGTACTAGAGTGGAAATCCAATATATCATTGAGAATGCGGCTGCGGTAAATAAAATTTAAAGCTGCCGCGATAAATCCACCAATCAGAGGGAAATCCTCTTCTGTTTTACAAGGATATCGGGGAATCAGGAGTCGCAAACTGCATCCCGGCGCTTTCTGCCGAGGTCCCCACTTCAGTGCGGCATGCACTATTTGTCGAGCAGTAGAGCAGAGGCTCCAATGTATCCGTGCGTTAAATCTATGTCGCAAGTGTCTCGCGGCAACTCACTCTGTCCAACACTGTGCGTATCAGCGAACCTACATTCATTGTGGATAACATCACAGCTAAGCATTTTGTCCGCGACACACCGTAAGCGCGAGCAACAAATAGCTTGCCTTCATGAACAGTCGATACTTCAGCCAAATACCATGGGCAGCGCTCTTACTCAAGGAATTTTCTTCATATAAAAGAATTGCTTCATCTATCCTTGCATATAAAGTCTCATGCGGATCTTCCAGCAAGCGCTTTCTGCATTACATAAATAGGCACTGCTTTCTAATTGGCATTTTTACAATAATTTTCCATGACAACAGTTCCAGTTGAATATCCCCTTCTGATTATCATGTCCTTCCTAAACAGCAATATTTTATGTGGCAACCACTGTATACCTAGTATGAGCTCACTGCTGTACTCAGCATTATGAAACGGAGACGCCATCCAATCAGACTTCTCAAATTTTAGAGCAAATGTTCAGAACACATCCTCTGGCATCTCAAGAACTCAATAAATTCAATCGATGGACTGGCATCTCAAGAACTCAATAAATTCAATCGATGGCATAGAAGTATGGCCATTAAACGTTGAAGCATGAGGCGATGAGACCACTGGCTATGGTGTCTTGAGGTTCCTTCATCTGCCAGTGACAACAACTGCATGTTTCTCATTTTTTTACCGATCCGTAGAAAAGCCACTTCACACTATCCAGAAGGGTCACCTGGTGGACTAGCTTATGCAACGAAAAAGGAAAGGAAAAAGCCGCTGTTAATGGAAGGGGGCATAAAATTCAACTGATTGCACCGAAACATTTTCACTCAGCATTGAACATATGACATTTGCACTCTGCAAACACCTCATTGCTAGTGCTGTTTTAAGAATCTTTCATCCCTCAATATGCGAACAATTGCAACCACCTCTTGGTGGAAAAGGCAGCTCAACATACAAAATTGACGACATTCGTCTGCTAATTATCGCGTGCTGCGAAAAAGGAAATAGGCATGGTTTTCAGGCGTATTTCTCTTTAGGTTCACGACAAAAGCAGTAAAGAAATAAGATTTCATTAATTCATACAGTATTTTGGGACTTATTTGTGATGCTACCACAACCGAGCTCTTAATTACATGCAACGAGTTTATTATTTACATGCGAGTTTCAGAGGGCATTTCGCGACTGCTTACTGACTATTAGGCAAGCTATATTAAAGCACCACTTTTACGTCGTAGAAATTTTGCATATGAGAATCACTTGGTGATAGTATGAATGCGTAGACCATCAGAGAAACCACTTACGGCATGCAACAATTGGGGTTGAATTTCGAAATAAACCCCATTCTTTCTCGTTCCAAAAATACAGAAACAATTGGCTTGAGAAGAGAATGTTGAAAAAGGAAAAGCTATGACGCAGACCTTATTCTATACAATTTCATAATATGAACGGATATCCGAGACTAATCGAACAAATTATAGGAGTCAATGAAGGTTCGAATTGTGAAATAGCCCAGAATAGGAATATCGAAACCAGCGTTGTGCGGGGCAAAGGAAGCCTAAAAACAAATGTCACCCATTCCGACACTTTATCGAGCACCTCCTCCCCTCCCCTGCAGTCTGGCGCTCGACCTTTTTTGATTTTCGAAAATGTTGCAATGTCCTTTATGCCTAATCAGATTGCGGCATTTCAAGGGTCCGCCCAATATTTTTCTTTTCATCTGTCTCAACCTTCGATTCAAAATGCACTCATACACAACACTATTCTCAACTTCCTACGTACTAAAAACACAGACTCTAACGAAAACAATAAAAATACTTCAGTTAATGATTATATTCTGTTGCGCACCAAAAGCTTCATCGGAGAGATGCTCTTTAGGGTCCTGCAAACTGGTTTCGGAGTGGCATTCTGACGCTAGAGGCCCTCCTCTGTCCATTATGAGCACCTGTCGTATCCGCCTAGTGGGGCGCCTATGAAATTTGTGGTGGATATTTGATCAGATATTACACATCAAAGACTACTGCTCTGTGGCTTATTTCTCTCTGCAGAAGTCTTCATTGAAAAACGGAGTCTTCCGGGTGACTCATATAGTCTATTTCCCTGTGAGAATTCCGCGTCATTTTAAGACTTCCTTAGTGATGTGTAGAACAAACTGCCCACCACTATTTCAGTTCCCTGACTGACGGTATGCCTAAATTCTCAACAATGGAGAGTTGTATTCCTCGGTGGCTCAAGAAGACGGCGGTTTTCGGGAAAAATGAAACTGGAGTAAAATCAGAGAGCTTTGGCGATGTCCTCCCTGAGAAAGGAACGCAAAGCACTGGAAAAACCAATCAGTACTGTTTGAGGTCAAGTAATTTCCACTGCCGGAGAGGCTGAACGAGAATCCTGAAAGGTCGCAAACTCTCCTCTTTTTCAAGCCCTTGACAACAACAACGTTTTGTTGATTCTGAGGTAAGAAAAAGGCATTATATATAACCTACCCCTTGTCGTGCGCCAACTCAACTGTGATTGCAGTAGCCTTGCAACTTACGAGTCGACTTTTTCATATCATGCAAGCACTCTTCTGTTGCAAACCCAAGTACTCTGCGTGCTCTTTTTTTGAATTCACTGTTTTATAGCAGGAAGACTCCAGGTTTTTATTTGCAGATGTCCACAACTACAACGTGGCAGTCTTAATTTGCAGATGTCCACAACTACAACGTGGCAGTCTTCCTTCGAATTTTTCGAGACTTGTTCAGGTTGATGTCATTTCATTTCTCACTAGTCCTTCCGATGAAGGTGACTTTAATGTTGCTCATATTTCAACAATAACTATGTCTGTGAAAGCATGCGAATATATTCAGAACTCGAACCAGCGAAACATCTGTCAAAGAGAGACCATCCAGAGAAATGTCGGTCAAGAATTTGAAACTTAATTTCCTCCGCTAAGTCCTTGAATCCAGGGAGTGTAACCAAGCGACTTGCCTGATCACGAAAGCTGAAATAATCGAGATTTGCCGGTCTTAGTGTCTAACAAATCAGCTAAAAAAGTCTAAATGAAATATCAATTACCAGAAGCACCCATGCCACAAAACTGGTTCCGTCGTCTCGTTTTAACAAATGAATTCAACGATACAGCAGTAAAGGTTATGTCCAGGCATACACTGCGACATACCGTGCGGTGTGATGAAAAAAACAATTGCAACTACATGTTCAGCGCTCAAGTGCATCTTATCGCGGAATAGCGTCTGACTGAGTTTTCGTGCTTGGTCAAAATACTGAGTGGTTTTCGTTTACGAAACTTCTTCCAGTATCTCGAAAAATGTTCTTCCGATGCAGGTTTTCGTATAAATTTCTTTTGACTGAGGCTTAGAAAACTCAACAATTATATGAACAATGCTAATAAATTCCGTATAACATTTCTTTACAAAAATACAAGTGAAGACGAACAACAATATAAGATTTATCATTCGCCATACAGAGATTGGAAGGGTAATGAAGAATGTGGTCAGATGCGTTGAGAAAATTTTGGACGTTTTGTCTAGTAACCATGCAACAAAACAATCAGCAACATATGTTCTTGCAAAAACCTGCAAGCATTCAGGTTGAATCGTTAGCTTGCCAAAAGATCGAATATTTTCAAAGCAAAGAACTCCTCACGCTTACAAAACGAACAATTTTGTCGCATTAATGTGAGAGATGATCGATTGTGAAAATGTTTTGCATGAAAAATAAATAAGATGTTCTGTACGGATCGACCGCTCACAAAAATTAGTAAATTTTCTAGAAAAGAAATCATTTTTCTTTACCTGAATGCTGTGAATGGAGAATGCATACAAAGAATGCATACAGTTTTTTTTTCGCCTCCAGGCGCGCTTGCCCACTGCTGAAGTTGCTCAATGAATAAAAACAAAGCGCTATTCAAGAACACGGAACTTCCTAACTCAAAGTTAAATGACTGCGGAATTGAAACTACAGAAAATGAGAAAAGAGAGGTAAATATGTTACTAGAATGGACATCGACGCAAAGACAACGATGTAAAATGGCCATAAAGCAAATGGCAAAAGCACATTAAAATTACGTTGCTCAGTTGCCCTAAGAATATTTTAGCCTATGGAAAAATAACATATAGGATGATGTGAAACTGGACGCACCTAAAGTGAAAAAATTGTGGGCCTATCGAGGACTAGGAAGAGCTATCACATCTCAAAATACTGTTGGATAACCTATGGATAAAAAACTGGCTGTGTGCTACTATGAATGTGCAATAAGAGAGAAGGAATCAGCACATTTCTTCGATGCGTAGCAAGCTCGCTTGGAGCAAATTCGAATGTTGGTATCGATCTGCCAACTCAACATCCTCCAATATCATTTCAGTTGTGGTTGGTGGCTTGAGAGATAACGCTTGCAACGCAACTACGAATTAGACTAACAGGGAATACGTGAAGATATGCAAAGAAGTGGATAAGACCATATGTGTGATGACCTCGACTCAGCATCAAACCGATGCTTGGAGTAACGCCACGAATTCTGAAAGCATCCAAGATATCGGATTCTCTTTCCACGTTTGCCACGCTGAACACTCAGATGACGCTATTTATGCTCTTATTTTTTTCCTCTACTCCTCGGCGTTATGTAGTTGTCCCCAATGTGCTCCTTATGTGCTTACAAAACAGCGGCGGTGAAATTTCGGTTTCTACTCCGTGGGAGTCGGATTTTTTGGTTGCATTTCTGAAAAGTATAATTTTTTGCAGCACTGTTGCTGACCCATGTTCGAAATCATTGTCACTATAGGCATATAGGGACATAGGTTTAGTAAAGTTCTTTTCATTTCGTTTAGTTTCATAATGTCAAGCATACGAAATCTCAATATGATTAGAAGGTGAACCTGTATTCTCAGAAAACCATTAGCAACAAACCTCAACCTATACTCGTTTCGCCACTTTCCCTCAGAAAAGCTTAATGTCCACTGGTATTTATCGCCATATCCATACAAATAAGTTTCAAGTTAAACATATGCCCTGAACAAATTCTCCGAGCAAACTTTCTAACGAATTGCGGCCAAAAGCATGTTGCCTTGCAAAAGTACGCGCAACAAATGCTTGTTACCACCCAAGCGCCATCTTTTTCAACAGTGGTTCTGGAGAACAAAAAAACCGGACTTACATTTCCCAGCGAGTTGAGTAGCTTGCACATGTCATTGACGTATGCGAGCAGCATCATTGGTCTAAGGCAATGGGCGGAATGAGATCGTGTTGTGGATAAATGTGTTGAAACATCAACTCGAGTAGGTCAACGACTGCAATAACCGCACGTGCACAGAGCGCCTCCAGCTCCGCACTTTCTCTCAGCTCGACTATATCTAGTGATGCACAGAAAAATTTTTTGAAAGTGAGACGATCCCAATTTCGCAGCATGCGATTCAGCAGGAAGAATCTCATTGCAAACGTCAGAAACATTTCTATACGCTTCATTAGCAAATATCTACGGCTTTTTCACCAGGAAATTGTTCTTGCTGCTTTTTGAGTGTTTCATTCTATAGGAGAACATCTTCGCGAAGGAACTGTGTTGCAGTTTGAAAGTAGGTCTTTGCGAACTGCTGTAAACAACGGCTAAAAACTTGTTGCATTGAAATGTTGTAGTGGACGTAAGCGGGCTCTAGAGGAGAGTCTTCGAACGGAATTATGGTGGCTAAACATCAAGCAACATAAGATATTTGCGGGATGTTTGCGGCAAAAAATTATATCTCGGCAGTCAGAATTGATGAGAACGTAGTGACTTAATATGAGAAAAACCTATTTTGATAATGCAAATGAGCAATGCAATTTCTCGCATAAACAAAGCCGGATATCTGGAATATTAGACAAAATTTCGTATTAACTTGAAAAGCTTCGTTTTGGCCTGCACGGTATGGTGACATCTAGCAAAAACCCGTAGGCTGCAATTGAGAAACGTGCAGTCTTCAGAGGGTAGAAAAACTACTATAGTGATCTCAGCCGACGCAAGGCAAAAGAAGCAGTAGGGCGGTTGGGGATTCTTATTATTTCTCATGCTGTAGAGTGAGGAACCTACATCATTCTCCCTTTCCCTATCAGCGTACAAATTCGGCTTCCACTACAAAAAAACCAAAAGAAGATAAAACCTGCACCTAGTGCAATGCAGGAAGTGAACTTTCGATCGAGAATACCTTAAGGAAGGTTTTTTGTGCGGAGATCTTGAGGGAAAGACAGAGAGAAAGGAGGCAGAGAGTTGTTCTTCGAAAGGATTGAGGGTGAGGGTCTTGTCGGAAATTGCGAGTCTGCGCTACAGTACAACAGAACGTTCATCGGTGCAAACTCGGAGAGGGGGAGCATCGTCTAACCGCCTATACTCGAACACAGCCAAGACGCGGAATCCAAGAAAATTGGAAAAGTCGGCGAAAAATAATTCGAGGAACTGCTCTTCGACGGATATGCTGGTCCCCTCGAAACTCCCCTCGAAACGGTTCTCCTCGCCATACCAATAGCAGCGAAAAGGGATAGTCATGGGGGTTCCTACTTGAATTGATTGCTGCAGACATTTTCGTGTTTTCAGAGACATGTGTTCACAGCATGGTTATTATGCAATCTTTCTCAATCTTCTCCTTTCCACATCTCAATATTTGAAACATAATGGCTTATACTTCTTACTTGCCGAGAGAAGCAGTACTCTAACTTGTTAATAGTAAGTGATATGAAGTTATAATAATTTTACAACATTCAGAATGTCAATGTGGGTTTTATATTTCTCATGCGAGCGAAGATCTGCAAAGATGATCTTATATGGAAGTCAAGGAAACAGTGTGTGTGCGAGTGTTCAAGCGCTCAAGTACCGGTTTGTTTTTGGAGTGGATGTTAGGTGAACAATAATCTTCATGTGAAGCTTTGGTTTGTTTCTCTAATCGCCATATCCCGATAGTGCATAAGAGCACAGCGAAATAATGGAAGGCTGGAAGTCAATTGACTTGAATTCCTCCTGATGGATCTCTTCGGTTGTGCAGTTCATGATCCCCCTATTGATATGTAACGTCTTATCATCGAAATTCATTGATACGGTAAACGGCGCATTTGGCTGACTCAATTCAACGCTGTCCCCGCACTTTTTTGGAAAGATATCCATAACGACGCAATTTTGCCTTAAAAAGTAACCGATTTATATAGTACTGATAAGGGAGTTTGGCAAGTACCCCCCTCTGTACACGTAAAGCGACGGAGGAAAGCGCCAAACGTCATATTCAGAGCATTGTCCGTGATTCCTTAATTCGTATGATTGCAATGGAGTAATTCCTGTGATAATATACGATATCACAAAAACCGACGACAGAAGCAGACTGAGCAACAACCTTGGAAACGTTCTAAGGGGAACGAGATCATGGTGATTCACTACTTTTGAAGAGATCATTAGTATGTTGTAGCTAAAAATAATTATTTTTGTTGTGCCTCGGTTGCGCTTCGGTACAACCGCAAGGCGATATAAATCCCCCAGAGAAGAGCGCTCTCTCGTTGCTCAGTTCATTATGGAAGTGCTTTTGAGCTAAGGGAGTACCTTAGTGGCAAAAAATTACCTAAAATCGTCATTTGTGACGTAAGGTAAAGGATAACATACTGGATAATTGATAATTGAAATGGTATCGTTTTCTAGAAAGGGTTTCTGAATGCTGACGTCAATGATCGCAGGACAAACGATTTGTGGTAAACTTCTGTTCCCAAAGAGGAAGGCTCGAACCTTTGTTGATTAGTTGTGTCCACTGGCCTGAAAGCTGTCCACGAGTTTTGCATAAGAAGGCTGGCATTTTTAAACGGTACTACTGTTCATGACTGTTTTTTGTTTTGTTGCACTGCTGTTGCTAACCGACCCCTTCCTCCTCTCCCTCTCACCACTTTCGGCAATGTGACTACTGATATTACTGGAACAATTTCGTGCGTGAATAAAATAGCTACGGTGATATTTTTACGCAACAATAGGTTTCACTATTCCGTTATTGGCATTCTTCGATGCAGATGCGCTCTTAAAGTTACTTCTTGCGCATTGTGTCTTCTCCCACCGTTCGTTCCGTCTTCTCCACTTACCGAAGTAATCGTTTCATCACCTGAATGCCATATGCGACACAATGCCTCATATGCGACACCGATCAGGCAGTCGCCGCGTCTCTTTGTAATTCCCATTTCTTTTTTGACAGCTCATCATTAGGTTCCGCCGATCGGTGATACCTATTGTGCCGCTGAGACATTATCCGTTCCATTGATCAGCGTCTATCAGCAGGTAAACAATATTTTTGAACTGCATGTGCTAATGCATCAGAAAATAAATGTGCGGAATGTTGCTTGGCAACAAATTTCAGAGTAATGAAGTTTCGCTTAGCTCGTTGTTCAGCACGAAATACAAATTCACGAAGCGCATCATCCAGCTCCAATTCTACACTGCCTTCAGTTTCTGCTCCAAATCAACCTGAACAAATCACCTTTTCCGAGTTCCTAACTCGAGCTGAACAGAGTATTTCCAGATTTCCTTCTAGCATTATTTCTGAACGCTCGTCTACCACGGTCTTGAATGTCCGTATGTGTACATACGCCGTGAGCGAGGAGAGCTTCAGAAACTTGCTAACTTTTCAGACCATTCAGATGCCGAGGATCTCAATTGCCTATCAGAGCAGATGGTCAGTTTCTGAATGGAGATGTTTAATGTTGGAGTCACTGGAAGTGCTTAATTTCGGTTTCATAGAAGATCTTTTATAGATATCATGGAACATACTATTTCTAATAAGACTGGAAGAATCACCACTTGCTCAAGCACGTGAACCCTTTAGTGGCACTCAGAAAACTGGACCGATATAGCCTTATGATCCACCTAGTCGTAATTTCAATTCACTTCCTTTACTTTGTGCATCATATTCTCATGAACTCTTGCAGCTATGAAACCGAGGTGGTGACCGCTGGCCTTTGTGAAGATCGCCTAATTTCGGCGCACTGCATCTATAGTGTACTATTGTAGCAGAGACAAGCGTGTTTTGTGAGCAGGATAGGTAATCAAAAAAACTTGTCTTCCTTAGAGGCAACCTCCCTTTCACCCTGGTACTCTGTCAGTGGATGTTGTAGTGAAATCTGCAATTGTTGCTGAACGCACTCTTTATAGACGCTGTAAACTCGGAGCGTTAGGACGATCGTTTTAACTCTTTTCGTGATTGCTAATCAGCATGAAACAGCTTTAACTACCTTTCCTCATAAAGTATAATTGTAACTACAATGTTGGAAACCTGATTCGGGCTGAAACTGCATTCATATTAGCCTTTCACTGGTTTTATGGGAGGATGATAATTCGTCAACCACCCAAAAGGAAAGAAGAGCAAAAATAAAATGAAAGGATAACTTCTTCGAGATGCTTTCATAACAACGCACTTATTGTGGTGGAAGAGTCAATACTTAGAATCCAGCAGCACAAAACAATTCTAAATATCAATCTATCATGAAAAGTGATCCCCAGTAGTTGTGCGATAAAGATATCATTGATATACTCTTTTAACGGTGTATATTGCGAAGCTGTGCTGTAACTTGAACAAGTTTGAGCAGCGATCTGCTTTTGATTCATTTCGCCTGTTCCGAGTATGAGAAAACTGTTAGGGAAGAGTGATCTACATGAGTGGAGGAGGTATATTGTGCCGATGGATTTTCCTTAGAGCGTGGGTGGTGAGAAAAAAGGATAAGAACCGAGAGTTGCCCATCCCATCGTGTACTCGTTGTGATTTGGCCTTCAGTCCTTTCTCCGACGTCTATATAATTTCCAAAAAAAGAACAATATACAGAGACATCTAGTGATACTATATATGAACTGACTCTTTCGAGGATGCGATCGGCCTTGCAGGCAGTCGCTGCCTTCGACAAGAGCACAAAATTAGCTTACATTGGTCGGATTGTCTATTATATTTGGAACAATAATTCGGTGAACGCTTCTCTTTCAAAATCGTCTAGTTTCACCGCTCCATCTGGTGATGCCTCCTCGAGTTTCGCCGCTAAAAACATGATACCGGTATATAATGAACCGTTGGTTGCTAATTCTAGGTTACAAGCTATTGTCAGTTCCACTCAATGAATTTCAATGGGTTGTGTAAAAATCGTCTTCAGTTCGACGTCGCTGACATTTGTTTCATGAATCTCATACAGCCTTAACGTGTCAAGGATCTCACTGAGGAAGGTGGTTGGGAAATAAGGAGAACATTTCTCATTTACCCACCATCAGGGGCTCTTCGACATGGAGAACGTCTCATTCCTTAGGAGTGCTCAGTGGATGAGGGAAGCCCTACACCTTTCCGTGCCCCTTGGGGGCACTCTACATGTAGTTAGCAACAGGTTGTAGGTTGCAGGTATCCTTTTTTGGAGAAATACATGTAAGCATTGTTCTTTGGAAAAGTAGCGTGCTGAGCCTTATTGTATTACCATAAAATGATATGATAAGGTAAATTGAGACAAACCCATGTAAGGTGAGCGCAGCGCGTGTAGAAACTTGTCAGCTTCCATCGTGTCGCCACATTTAAATTAAGCTGCCATATCACCCGGTCCGAAGCGCGAAAGCGATTCATATACCTCGATTTAGTGGTAGTAAACCGTTGCCGATATTGAGTCAGTGAATAATACAGAATGACGATGCTCTCAAGTTTTTTGTCTGCAGGTTTGCATATGAATGAATTGCGTCACTTTAAGTTATCAACTGAAGAAGGTGAAGAAAAGCTCTCAACAATAGATCGCAGATTAAATTCCTCTAATATTTCATTATATTGACTCTTAAACAACTATAACTTGCTATGGTTCGGTTCATTTTTACTAATAACATCAATTCCATTTTCGTCGCACCACTCAAACTTTTTTTTATGTCACTTTATAATTCCACGACAATCTGCCCTTCTTGTATTCAAATGAAGGCTTTTTCATGCATTGTTTCATCCAAAAATCTTCATTCATGATAAAGGATAGGTTCTTTTATCCATACCTACTGGACTTCACAAGCAAGTTCTTGCTTAAATACCTCTGATCTTGCTTCACTCTCTTATGCCATTTTCTTACGGAGTGACACTATCTGTTCGTGTCCATTTCTGTCACGTTGGAGACAAACAGAGAAACCACGGCAATGATCCCAGAAAATCGTGCTCTTCGCTCTGTCTATCTCCATTTTCGGTTTGCAGTTATCCTCGATTGTCGTTAACGGGAGTTCCCGAGTGCTGCTGTTGTAACTTCTCGACTACAATACTCCGCCGATCTTTCAAACTTGTGTGAAAGCTTCTATGTATGTCGTCGTTTCGGCTAAACTTCATCGGAGAACATGTGCACTCCTCCAACGCAGTCACAGGTTTCTGTTGCAGTTCATATTGCACTTTTTGAATAAAGCTACTTTATTTCGCTCCCCATCGGTTACTGTGCAACAAAAAATTTCAGGCATGGGACCAATTCACCACATATACGAGTGCATCGATTCAGCTTCCTACTACTGCAAAACGTCTTGACCACCATCACCAACTGAACGGAAGGAGGTAAAATTGTAATATTAAAAAGCAGAAGGAGTCGAGTTACCTCTGTGACAAAACGCAATTCGAATTTAATTCGCTTGATTTGTGAGTGAATGCTGATTGGGTGCGCTCGCTTCCCGAAGTGGAAGACACCTCGGTCTACAACTTAAACCGATTTCGATCGATCCTCCGTACAACTCATCTCCTTTTCATCTTCGCGTATAAACAACAGAAACCCCGTCACTCATTTCATAATAGCAATGAACAGTTATGGTCACAAAAGAAAATGCACCAAAGAAACTATCACCAACGGCAAATTCGCTTCATTAGTTGGATGGAATCATAGCGATGTTGAAAGTGAAACACAGAACATTAAGTCACTATTCTCTAATGATTTCGCTCTGGCCTAAATTCTTTATACTAGGACGGTGCAATTTCTTTACCTTCGCTCATGCAAAAGGATTTGTACGTTTCGAAAGAAACATTTTGCTGGTCAAGTCGTATGTGATAATAGTGCTGATCTGGAGCACATTTGATGCGTAACTGAGCAGCGCAATACCATCCTGTTAATGGGTCACATGCCTCGCCGAACAAAAGAACAACCGGGTTCCCACCTGGAGTTTTATCACAGAAGAAGCATCAAAACAGCGGAAGTGGTAACAGCGTCTACTGAAAATAATTTTGAGTTTAAGTTACCTCGTTGATGAAAGTGATTCATGGTGGCCACTAAATTGCACCTGGACTTTGGCGATCGTATCATCCTAACACTCGACTGAAGTTATTTTTTGCCATCGACGAGCATAACCTGCTGGCACAATCGCACTTTCCATGGCCAACATCGAGGTAAAAAAGTCTGCTACATCACCGATCTTTCTTCGTTTTTGCTATTTATTAAGAAGAAGCGGCATCAACCGGAACATTTCCTTGCTACAGAAAGCGATCAAATAAACTCGGAGCAAATTTCTGTAGTTGAAGTCCACCTACTGTCATTATAACAAAGTGTTAGAACATCTGAAGAGCGCTTTCTGATGAATGAACCGAGAAAAAAATGACTGTTTAGATATCGTTGTCGCTGCAGTGAGTGAAATGACATTGCATACCTGGTTCATTTGCGAATATACAATAAGAGCGATAGTCTCGCACGGAAAGCGGATTGCACTGGCGAGGTCGTTAATTATCTCACCGTGTAATTTCCGATTGTTATCCATAAAAATCGAGAAGAGGAGGTCGTTGTTATGTGGTTTCGAAGCGATCTTCGAACCAAATTCTTACGACAATCTGCCCTTCTTGTATTCAAATGAAGGCTTTTTCATGCATTGTTTCATCCAAAAATCTTCATTCATGATAAAGGATAGGTTCTTTTATCCATACCTACTGGACTTCACAAGCAAGTTCTTGCTTAAATACCTCTGATCTTGCT
Organism: Baylisascaris schroederi; assembly: GCA_006503575.1. Taxonomy (NCBI): domain Eukaryota; kingdom Metazoa; phylum Nematoda; class Chromadorea; order Rhabditida; family Ascarididae; genus Baylisascaris; species Baylisascaris schroederi. The sequence goes on from QEWY01003066.1 coordinate 27,375, forward strand.
TCACTCTCTTATGCCATTTTCTTACGGAGTGACACTATCTGTTCGTGTCCATTTCTGTCACGTTGGAGACAAACAGAGAAACCACGGCAATGATCCCAGAAAATCGTGCTCTTCGCTCTGTCTATCTCCATTTTCGGTTTGCAGTTATCCTCGATTGTCGTTAACGGGAGTTCCCGAGTGCTGCTGTTGTAACTTCTCGACTACAATACTCCGCCGATCTTTCAAACTTGTGTGAAAGCTTCTATGTATGTCGTCGTTTCGGCTAAACTTCATCGGAGAACATGTGCACTCCTCCAACGCAGTCACAGGTTTCTGTTGCAGTTCATATTGCACTTTTTGAATAAAGCTACTTTATTTCGCTCCCCATCGGTTACTGTGCAACAAAAAATTTCAGGCATGGGACCAATTCACCACATATACGAGTGCATCGATTCAGCTTCCTACTACTGCAAAACGTCTTGACCACCATCACCAACTGAACGGAAGGAGGTAAAATTGTAATATTAAAAAGCAGAAGGAGTCGAGTTACCTCTGTGACAAAACGCAATTCGAATTTAATTCGCTTGATTTGTGAGTGAATGCTGATTGGGTGCGCTCGCTTCCCAGTGCTCTCACAACACACTTCGACAACTGCTAAACGAAAACATCGCCATCAAGATATCCAGCGGATGTGGATGGGAACGACGATTCTCAACAACGCTAAAAAAGCGGCGCGACAGTTCAATCGAGGTCCAGAAGGATAGTTCCTCTCGTGCGGCGACATATGGTAAGGGCAAATAATTTGTATCACTATTGCTCGTCAACGCTGCCTTCAAAAATTTAAGCTTCAAACAGGCAACAGTGGCATATCTTCGAAAATTCAACAGTTTCGCCCCAATTCGAGCATTTGGTGGCATAGTTCAGTTAAGGTTCCATGTTGTACACTTTTGAAACTGTTTTGTGTAGCTTAATTTCCGCAAAAAAAAGCCTAAGATATCGTGACGTTTGATATGCGTGGGTCTTTCTGCCCTTCCGGTGGATTCAACTTATAGATTAGAATGTGTCTCTAAGCATTTTTTTTCGAATCGTTTGCTAGATAATCGTTTAGGAAATATGAAGAGCTCGGAAGAAACAACAACAACGCAAAAAAAAGAAATAGGGAAGAGGGAGACGTGTTTCAGGTACCGCACAATGTCTTTTTGAAGAACAGTCGAGGAAAACAAGTTGATATATCGAACGCTCGTCTGGGATAGATGTGCCGACCACGTCGATAACAAATAAAGATTCCAGGTTTGCAAAAGCACAATTTCGGCATCATCGTGCTGCGTCACCGTGCGGGGAAAGGGTGGCATTGGAAAATAAATGTAAGGCCCCAAATTGCGCATGAGAGATATTCAACAGTTGTGTAAGGGCTGGGGGAACATGGACATTTCGAACACAATATTACATAGACGTGCACGGTGCTCAAATTTGCAAGTGTATTTTGAAAATAAATTTCTAATGGGTGGCGTCGTGGGCTTGTCACAGAAGCCTCTTCACTTGAGCCCACTACAGCCGCCTCAAACATCCGTCGAGGATGATAAGTTTTCATTTTTGTTACCTGGCGTCATAAACATATTGTACGAATCCGAGCGTGTTACTTGTAAGGGCTTCGGATTTCCGTCCTTCCTAACGGAGTGGCAATATCGAAGCAAGAATCTGTCCGCAGAAAACGTCATGTCCTCTGAACAGCAAATTTTGAATAGGTAAGTATTCAGCAACGCTCCCAATCCTCACCTCAATCTTCGACTGAGGGCCCCCGCGCTTGAACATCTTATCGTTCCATAAGAGCAAATAGACATAATGTGGACGAAATCGTGCACAATGCAACCAACAACATATGTTATTGTCCAGGACGGTTGATTATAGCGCTGCCCTCATTCCATGTTGTTTTTACAATCATTTTAGGCAGGAGAGATCACTGAAGAGGCTTGATTAAGAAAAAAACGCCGGCTATACAATAAGTGTTTCCTTTCTCGCACTCACCATTCCAAATTACTATATTTGCATTGTCGCTCACAAATCTAAACGATATGCGTGAAGTATAGCTCTTCCCATAGGCGCCGTGCATACTCCTACTTTACACTACTCGATGCTTTCCGACAAAATTAGGCGAGTTGAGGTGGAGGTGGGCGGTCAAAGAAAAGAACAAATCGCAAAATTTTTCGCGGTCTTGCGCTCTATCGCGTCGGTCGTGGCGCTGCCGAGGCTCAATACTAGGATACCCAGTGAAGAACATGTTGTCCTCAAGCCGCTCTTTGCCTCGGAAGTTCAAAATGTGGCACGGAGGATTACTGCCTGTCTTCGATATGTGGCGATGTTTCATAACGTGCAAAGTGATGATTTTGCACACTAAAAGTGCTATTGCAAAACGCATGCACGTGGCAAAGATTGCAAGGTATAATGGTCACGTCATAATGACGCGCACTGATGTAGTGGACATCACGTGAACGCATAGCAGAGCTATAACATTTCAACATGGACTATCAGGTGATGAGCAGTATATATAAGCTGTGCCTTTTCCATTGTTTTTGTGTGTACGTCGGTCGTGGCGCTGCCGAGGCTCAATACTAGGATACCCAGTGAAGAACATGTTGTCCTCAAGCCGCTCTTTGCCTCGGAAGTTCAAAATGTGGCACGGAGGATTACTGCCTGTCTTCGATATGTGGCGATGTTTCATAACGTGCAAAGTGATGATTTTGCACACTAAAAGTGCTATTGCAAAACGCATGCACGTGGCAAAGATTGCAAGGTATAATGGTCACGTCATAATGACGCGCACTGATGTAGTGGACATCACGTGAACGCATAGCAGAGCTATAACATTTCAACATGGACTATCAGGTGATGAGCAGTATATATAAGCTGTGCCTTTTCCATTGTTTTTGTGTGTTGTGTGTGTCTCACTACTTCGGTTCTCTTCGTTTCATAAAGCTCGCTCCTCAGTCGCCCTCGTCGTCTACATCATCCCACCAACACTCAGCGACGCAACATCCCCAGTGAATATACAACAGTCGCTTCCAAATACACAACAGCCTCAATCCGAACCTCTTTGCGCAAAAAGGGAAAACCTTCACGAGGTCCGACCATCAGGTGGAAAGCAGTATTACCAGTAAGAATGATGCTGTGACGTCCTCACGATCTTGTTCCATCTCCTTCGAGCCGCCTGCCGCCCTTCTCGAGCATTCGATGCAAACTGAAGCCTTTTAGAGTTTGTTCCTGAAAGATTTAAACGGATTACGCTTTTCTGCTTAATATCAATAAATAAGAATTTATATAGCTCGCTCAGTTGATCAGTTATATCGAAGGCTTAAGGAAATTTGACTTAGTCAGTTTGAGTAATCTATGCTCGCAAAATGAAGGAATACTTCATATCACCTTTTATTTACCCCTCAGCCCTATCTTCGAGCTAACAGTTTCCATATTAAATGAGAACTGGATTGTTTCCAGGCTAGTTGCATTTTCTAGGCTGGTCGGTAGCCCTTCATTTCTGAGCTAAAGAAATAGTATGTGCATTTAGACCCCATCCGAATCAACGCATTTCGGGTTGCATCAAAGAAGAGTGGACTAGTTAACCGAATCCATCCCGATTATCCAATTTCTCAAGTTGGAAAGGTGATGTAAAATATACGCGATAACGCCTTAACCAGTTCGATTGTTTTTCTCAAAAAGATCACTTCTCGGGAGCAAACCCATGGATATAAAAGTTGCATCCTGCATCGAAATTTCTGCCACTCTTCTACAACTCATAGATCAACGTCAAATGTGGCATTTCATTAAGGGAAGTAAAACATTCAGATCTCACCATGAAGAATACTCGCACTGCGCTTGCAGTGCTTCAAACATTCCGCATAGATGAGAAGCATTGCATCGGAAGAACCCAAACCGCTTTCCGTCCTCATTTTCAAATTGCCAAACAGCTGCATGCTTTTGTCAGCTCGCTAGTGGTACTTACAGTTCGCAGGGACGGAGCTCTACGAGAATAACAAATCACTGCAGCATTTAGCAGTCGCTATTGTGACTCTCGTTTGACGATGATGTCAGTGTGCAGAGTATAAAAGCCCAAGACGGTTAGGTACATCTTGTCGATGTGAAGTGATCCGTTCCAAATTTGAGCTTGCAGTAGTTCCTCCCATGCGATATCGGTACGGAACAGCGCTTATCGAGGCAGTGGTAGTTAGACTTCTCAGGAAAAAATACTTGTGAGTACTGAATCGTCCACCACCTGCAAGTCAGTACCCGCTTCCTGCAAGTTCACGTAGTACATAGAATTCTACGGTTTTCACAAGGAGAATAGAAAAGTGGGAATTGTATTCTGCGCCGTCACTGGCACAAATGCCTGAGCACTTCAAGCTGGTTTTTGCTTTATATTAACAGTCGATTCTCACAGATTGCACTTCTGTCTGGTCTTCATTAGACAGAGCACACATCAAAATTTTTGGTATCGATTCGTTAAGATAGCTTGCTCCCAGATTATTCCCAGCTCCGTTTCATCCTTCTAGGATCAATTGTTTCGAAAATTTTCTCTGAAATCTCTTCATATCGCAGGGATTTTGTTTAACTTTCAGTTATACTACGACATTGTAAACAATATTTCGAGGCTCCGTTCTGACAGTATATTCAAATTCACCTAGTGTGCATCGCTGTCAATGTGATATTTCCGTGCAAATAGAAAGGTGGTAGTGCGAAACGTCGTCCTCAACTCGCCAGCGTATCGCGTTATACGGCGCAAGAAGTAGTGCAGGTGAGAAATGTTACCTTGTTCATTCATAAGCTGAATTGAATTGTTCTGTGGTATTCGGTCTCCTCTAATTCCTCAGTGCCAGGCGCCGTGATGTTATTTATTGCTTCACCCTCAATCTGTTGTTGATTTTCCTGCATAAATATTTATTTCATTCATTTCTCGTTTGTTTTATCTTTTATTAATAGAGCATCTCGTTCTAAATGCCACTTCGTCATTTGCGCGGATGACCAGTCAAACGCGCAAGTCGCGATGTTATTAAGTGTTGCATCATGGCTTCTAAATAATTCTATAGCCAACCCATGTGATCGGTGGAATTGCACAGAAAATGGCACATCACCCCTTTGACGTGTTTCTCCTCACACTTATGATGATATCAGCTGCTCTCAATGGATTTGGTATCTAGTTCTCTTTCTGGTTGATTGAGTTCATCAGTTTTAACTGATCTTAAAGCCGTAAATTAGCTGAATTGTCATGGCCATTATCGAAATGCTGATTGTATCACGACCTTGTCAAAGCTTTACTTGGCTTGAAGCTGGAAATCGCGGTTACGATTGGTACATTTTGTACGTCCAGAACTTCTAAAGGTCTCGAAAGTCAGTACTTCAGAAACATTCTGTGAAAGTGAGACAATTCGCCCCTTACGCCCTCCACCTATCGACTAAATCGGCCATTTCACTTTGGGTAGATTGTGGTCGGAAATTGTGAAATGGCATGACGCCCTGCTTAATTGTAAACGAGAGTTGTCGATTACAGATGTCGATTAGCGAAACCAACGAAATGTTATGGAATGCATGATGTGAATTTGTTTTTTAAAGAGCTCATCGCACGGGCTAAGTCGCGAACAACGTTAACAGTTGTTGAGGAAAACAGAAAACTAAACTTTATTCTCATTAAGGCAAGACGGCTTGGCCATATTGTATCGATGGAATGGCGATTGCAGTCACCTTTAACACATTCACTTTCAATTGGACTTGAAGCTGGAGCAACACATTTTCACACTTAGAAACAATAACAAGTAACTGCATCATAGGGCTTTAGGTCAACGGATGTGGCAGGTGCTTGCTAGCCCTCAAAGTGAGGCATGACTTTCGGAACGCCCGCTAATGTGTCATCAGTAGAGAGCTCATATGTGACTCGTGAACCCGTGGGCTTCATCTCTGTTGTCACCTGTCTGTCTTCCAGAGCGATCTGTTTTTTTTTGTTGATCGCATACTTCCCTATAAATCAGCACTCATGGAAGTGATATCATCTTCGACTTTCCCTTGAGGAAGAAACAGCAAAAATTTTGTTGATGACATCCAATGAAATGCTGGAAAAGCTTAAATTACTCTAGAAATCTGCAAAAGTAAGGCTCTTGAGTCTTATCTCGTTTCTACTTTAAGCTACTCATGATACGCAAGATCGATATTGAATACTGATGTCACTAGTGATGGGTCAAAGATACATGGAACGGAAGTAGACCATCTGGGGTTCAGGTCATTCCTGATAAATTTCTGCTCGCCTTATGCTCACCAAAAAACCCCACAAAGTCGAGTTGGAGACGCTATTCTTTGGTGGGTATCTTGTTCCGCCTGAAACATTGTTTGATTTTTATCATATCCAGCAACTTGCAATGATAATTCATATGTACCTTATATCAAAAGCAGCGGTAGAAGTAAAATCGACTTCCAAAAACAATAACCTCCCAAAACTATTTAGCAATAAATTCATTGGTTTTTAAACGAGTTATTCAAGAAGACACTTCTGCAGGACCCTTAGTTCTCTTTGCTGGTCGCTAGAATAAACATGAAGTCAACTGATGAATAGTTACGATCCACCTTGTTCATAGCCGGGAATCATTGGCATTACATTCACTTGATGACGACATTATAGACTAGCTATTTAATGTAGCTGTTTCAATTGAGCTCAAATGATTCAAAGAAAACAAGGAAAAAGGGAATTGGGCGTCAAGTTACCTCAGTAAGCATTGTCTGGGTGGAGCAGGTGTGTAACCTGAAATAAAAACATACTTCCATTTGTAATGATAGGATGGCATCGAATTAACCATTTCCGAGCGTTCTTAATATCGTTAATAAACCGCAGAATGTCAGCAAAGAACATGGACTGTAAGATTTCACTGACATGATTTCACAACGAGAAAAAAGCAGTTTGAAGAGAGAGATTAGAAATAGTCAGAAGTGCTTACTCATCTTCTTGCGCTGTTGTTCTCTTGCTGGTCTTTTGCTTGCCCTCAGCTGAAGAGACTTTCACTTCGGGCGGTGTAGCCTCGGGAAAGTTTTCTATCGCTTTTACTGCATGAGCTTCGTCAATTTTGAAACATAAGGCAGTTGGGTTAATGTCAACTGATATCGTGATGATCCAACATCGAAGTATACCATCCTTCACTTACTCTTGGTGGCATTTCATTCGGTTTCATCCATGCACTGTCAGTATCGTTTCTCATCCTTTGAGGCTCACATTCGAGTAGAGTCTAACATGTTGCATCCTCCTTTCTGTTTGAAAAACTGCCGTTATCCCCTGCATTTTCAAGAACATTTGCAACATCAGCAATTGCTCACAGCACCATTTACCAAAGTGCCCAGTCTACAAAGTGTTAGATATTGTTCACTCGGAATCCATCACAGACAATAGCAATTACTGCAGCAAATACCCCGATACTCTCATCCCGAACATTCGTTTAATTTTATTTTAGTCTCCCCCCCCCCTCCCCCAAATAGTTTTGTGTCTTTACTCCGCCGATTTCTTATGCGTCTACTGATTTCATCTCTTGGCGAATGAATTACTGCTTTGAAAGGTGAAATTCTAGCTGTGATGGTTTCCACTGACTATGTGGGTTTCCACTCCACTGACGCCTGATTTCAACTGTCATGCTGGGCCTGCTCGAGAAGCTGGAAAGCTAAGTGGTCATCAGATACTCATGTAGGCTGATGTGACATGTGGACGAGCATGAAGCGCACTGAAGGTGCGCTCTGTTCCCTCAGGCCAGTAGTTCGTTGCGCCCTATGAATTCTTTTAGAGGATAAAGATTTTTAATGGACAGGGAAGTGAGACCTCTTTCATAAAATTGGAAGAACGTCGAGGATCGGGATAGATAAGCCACCAAAAGGTTCTCCATCACGCAAACCAATGATGCCAACTCTAAAGTCGACAAGAATATCGTTAAATGTTGTGTGAATCTTTGGCTACTGATATCGCCAACTATCTGACCTTTTCCTCCCGTTGTTTCAGTTGAATAGTTTCATTGGAACGGTAATGTGATCGCCATCATTTTTCTTCATTTATCGTGCTAGGCCGACGCGATTTTCTGCTCGTTCGCTTGAGCATTTGTTGATTCTTTTGGATTGAATAGAGCGTTCGTTGATGAAAGCACATCGCCTGTATTTAGACGAAACTGCGATGGCATATTTTTACGCTTCTTTATGCGGCACATGTTCCACTTTTCACTTCAGCAGTGAATAGATGGAAAGTGTTTCTCCAGTTTCACTCAATTTTGAATCTAAAAACAACTTATTAAAATACAGCGTAAACTGCATGAATGGGAAGCATTGATATTGTGCAAGATCAATGGCAATTGCGTTTTCGTCTTTAATGAAAGCTATTCTGAGAGAAACTTCATTCATCGTTGGCAAAGCATCAATATTAAGTTATGAGAATGCAATAACCACGATAGCTATACCATCGAGCTGAAGAAGGTTGACTTCCGTCTACTTCCGTTTACACATAGCAGCACATAGGCGCAAATGCACGACTGCATTAGAAGGTCAACTTAAAAGAATCACTCTGAAAGAATTTCGATACTCAAAGACATCGGTAGCGACACATTTCAATGGCCTTTAAGATAGCATTTTTGCAACATCGAATACATCTTGATGGCATACAGCGCACCGGCAAATACATCCTGATGATCGATCGGAGTGCATTAGAACAACATCAATGAACGCCCTTTCTCAATGTTACAAATTAGGGCTATACGCGTTAGGACTGCATCGAAATTGAGGGTCTGAAAACCCGATCTCTTTTAGCCGTTGTGCTGTGGGCGCACTCACTATTTATCGCGAGTACTCTCACGAACGGGCTGGAGCGTGATCCGCGTGCACTTCACAAGCCAGCCGCCATCATGTTAGCATTTGGAGGCTAAAATTGAACTCGTCCTTCATTTGCACTTATTTCTGCCTTTCGTGGACGAATGTGATCCAATGCATTTTGAAACTGGAATATTTGTAGCTTCAGCTCTTCTGAATGCGCATTCGAAGGACAGTCAATGTGCTCGCATAAAACAGTCGGCTTAAACCACTAACGGTTGTCCAAGTGACTGACCGAACGAGAAACTTTGTGCGAATGTCTACTATACAGACTGATGCGTCAAGTACGAGTAAAACAACTAGATAGCCACCTGAGCGTAGAAAAGTTTTGGAGCGACGCGTCAGAACAGAAGGTGTGGGTAACATTAGCCAAAAGCGCAGGCACGGGACAGAGACGGAGAGAGACCGCGCGCGTCTTCAGCGAGCGACGCCGCACTGGTCAACCGGAAACAAATCGGCAGAGTAAACGTGGAAATATACATTACGGAAGCAAGACTCGAAAAGCGAATTTGAACACGTTGGAAAGAGCATTAAAAGCTCTATCAGAATCAAAAATAATCTCTCCGTCTCTTTTTGGCTAAATGCGCCGACTCCGAACAGAAGACGGCTCGGAGAGGAAGTTGAGAGCAGTTGCACAGTGGTAATTTGGTGCCCCTCTGAAATTTTCCGGTTGAAAGACACTAATAATAAAAGTAACGCTTAAAAAGCTGGATTTAAAAGAAAGTTAGTGTCAGAAGCAATCGTCAGTAGCGGTCAGGAACACCAAATGAGCAATGTCAGGGAGCAGTTAAGAAAAAAAGAACAAGTCGACACAGTACTGCACTTCACTTTGACATAGACAAATGAAATCGCTTTCCTGTTCTGTGCAAGCGACCGACTATACAGCTTCTCAACCGAGAAAATCGCATATTCTACTTCCAATGAGTTGCAAAGCAAACATGATTGGTAAAATATAATGAATTAAAAATAATCATTTCAGACGAAATTTTGGATGGGAAATCATGTAATATGTACAAACAAGGTTCGACGCTGAGACTTCTCTATTCCGCGGTTTCAAACGTTGGAGGGATGTGCACAACAGCACGGTATCATGCCACTATATTATGCCGTTTCAGAAGATCTCTAAGAACTCATATATAGACATTATAGGAAAGGTGTACCAAGGAAAGCAATAGGATATGTGCTTACTAGTTCCAGGAACGGTTAACAAACAATAAAAAGCGCACAACAAAGCATTCATAATTTAACCGATCCAATCGCGCATGCAAATGATACGTTCTCGAACGACTTTTTTCTGATTACTCGCAATTATGTTGTTTTTGTACTCCACTGCTTCATTGCAGCCTTCTTTGTTCTTCTATGAATGAAGATCTTACTTTAAAATTAACGAACAGTTCGTTTCTTATGACCACAACGATATAGAGCAAAGAAATTTCCCTACTTCAGCTTTAGTGATGGTTGAGTTGAAATTGCAGGACATACAAGCATACATATATGGATATACAGAGATATGAACTCAGCAAGTCGCACTTTGCCAACGCAAAGCTGCGGAAAATGCATAACAATGCCTAGACAGACAAATGTCTATGTTGGCCGGTGAAGAAACAATCGCTAAGATACAACTAAACAACAGCACATTGGTCAGTTGTATTTGGGAATATGAATCTTCAAGGCGAGAACACATGGATATGAATATGTTGGTGGTATAAAGTTTCTCGGCTTCCTCTTCCGAGTGGTATGGCCGGATGAATGAAAATGGACCGAATAATGATCAGAAAAGCGGCTGGTCTCCGGTTTGCTAAGGCGCTACTTCTGCTTTCTGCGGGCACTGCCTTGAACGAGCTGAAAAAGTCTTCAAGTCGGCCAGGCTTCGCTGGCTAGCAACCAGTTGTCGGTTTATGTTATACTTCTTCACCGAAGGCACTTACTTACCTGTTATACGTAGCAGCCCGTTGAAATGGTTTCGCCAGGCCACTCAGCCAAAGACGTTCCCAGTTGGAGCACCTTGCACTCCACCTCCAAGGATTTCTTCACCTGTTCTCCTAAGAGAATAAAGTGGACGGATTCCCCATGAAATGTGAGAAGGAGTGAACTATGTTTCATCGTGATGGTCACGAAAATAAGTTCACGGAAATTTCTCCGTTCTTTCCGCAATGCAAAACCTCCATCGACCCACCCTACAGTACGATCTCATTCCTGCTGACTCATCATTTCGTTATAAAACGAAAAGCACAGACAGCTCAATGTGCATGGCGGAGAGTCCTCTTTGGAGGTCACGAGTGACTGGCTTGCGCCTCCACGCACATTGTATATTACTTTGCTTTCCCTGGAGTCATATATACATGATTACATGTTGTCTTTAGGCTTGCGTGGTCTCAATCGATGTGGAACATATGCATGTTTGCATTTCGAAGTGCCATCTAAAGATTCCTCCGATATGACGTTAATGGAAGGCTGTGAGCAACCAACCCACCTTTAAGGTTTGCCGGTGTCCGTACAGGCAAGATTACTTCACCAGGCTTCAAACTTTCGGCGTGGATTCTTTTGAATATTCTAAGCTTATGTTTGACTTCGCTGTTTCTCATAAAGTTGTATGTGATCATCACAAAACTGCCTTTCTGAATCCATTGCAATATACTGTTTGTCATGAGCACCATGAACATGACCTAGCAACCTTCGATAGGAGTACAGACATATTTACTGATTTAATTGATATCGAAGAGAGATATTGCACTAATAGTTTTTGTAAAGTAACAAAAGGATAGTCACATTCGTTTCATAACTTACATAACATTTAATTAATCTTTTCAAGCTTCTCATTGCTAGACAATTGAGAGGAGTGCATTTATTTTAACATAAAATAAGAACAGATTTTTGAGAAACATTCCAAGTAATAGTTATACTTACCTAAAGCTTGATGTTGTGCACTCATTGCGGCCATAAGTGCAGCGGCATCATTATTTTCAGCACTCTGTTGTGCAGCAGCACCAGCTCATACAGCATAAGGATTGGCATGAACAAGTGGATGAGAATTGTGTGGTACATGGTGCTGTGCCGCATGTAAATATGGATCTACGCTCGACGTACGCTCTTGTCTTCGCCATTTTGCAAGCCGATTTTGGAACCATACCTGTAAATTCTTGACAATTGCTACTTGCAGTCTTACAGAATTTTTATTGGAACTCTTATCACAGAAGTTTCTCACTATACTTAGAAAATAGGGCAGGTGTATTTATTTCTGATATCAACGCTCTCTGATCTACGTGCAAATGGATTAATGTGATGGCATATTGATGAAAGTGAGGGTTTTAAGCAAGCTTCAGTTATGGTCCTAGCATCAAAGCAAATTCAGCTATATGCCCACTAAATTCATTAGAGACGTTACTCTGAAACTGGAGCTTCTAGCAGAGAAAAGATAGTTGTTAAGATTCCATTTATGTCGTGTGCAAATTCACTGTAATAAGCAATTGATCATAAGATGAATTCCTGAAGTAAATTTTCAACAAGAGAAAACCTAGTTGTGAAATGGAATGACATACCTGAACTCTTGCTTCAGTTAAGATGACACGTTGCGCAAATTCTTCCCTGCAAAGATGTTTTTTTGTTGTATAGGAGGAGCAACATTGTTGGTGGGATGAGAATTCACATTTAGAAGCAAAACCTCTTAATGAAAAATACGCCGAGCGAATCAAGCTGAGCGATACAATGCGTCTTTCTTGAGAAATATGGATCAGTTTATTTCCCCAAATCCTCATCCTTAATAGAGTGATTAGCAGATCTATAAGATTTACAAAAGTTCTCAATTACCAGCCTTTACAAGGATGAGACTTGATTAACATCATATTTCTTAACAAACATTACATTCATAAAGAACCTATAGTGACGAACCTACAGTGACACTTTCCAAAATTCATTCAAATTCATCATCGTTTTGAATGGAGGCATGAACAAGTGGATGAGAATTGTGTGGTACATGGTGCTGTGCCGCATGTAAATATGGATCTACGCTCGACGTACGCTCTTGTCTTCGCCATTTTGCAAGCCGATTTTGGAACCATACCTGTAAATTCTTGACAATTGCTACTTGCAGTCTTACAGAATTTTTATTGGAACTCTTATCACAGAAGTTTCTCACTATACTTAGAAAATAGGGCAGGTGTATTTATTTCTGATATCAACGCTCTCTGATCTACGTGCAAATGGATTAATGTGATGGCATATTGATGAAAGTGAGGGTTTTAAGCAAGCTTCAGTTATGGTCCTAGCATCAAAGCAAATTCAGCTATATGCCCACTAAATTCATTAGAGACGTTACTCTGAAACTGGAGCTTCTAGCAGAGAAAAGATAGTTGTTAAGATTCCATTTATGTCGTGTGCAAATTCACTGTAATAAGCAATTGATCATAAGATGAATTCCTGAAGTAAATTTTCAACAAGAGAAAACCTAGTTGTGAAATGGAATGACATACCTGAACTCTTGCTTCAGTTAAGATGACACGTTG
>QEWY01003073.1:0-38775 GCA_006503575.1 Baylisascaris schroederi
CAATCACAATAGGTTTCCAACGAAAATCGAGTAATCTTCGCATATATGATGGATAGTCGTTGAATTTGAATTTGCGATATTGAAGTTTAAAAAATTTACAAACTTGTACACTATGATAGTTCGGCGGCGTTTTAAGAAAGCGTTCCTAAACAATGATCAGTGCTGCGAAGATGTCCCATTTGCTGTGGCTGTTCACGCTGCTGTGTTTGGCAGTAGGTGAATACGCTGCAGGTGGGTTTTTTATTTATTTTTCTTACGAGAGCATGGGCTGGAGCATTTTGCGTATTTGGTCGCGACTGTTGTATATTGACCGGGGATTGTTGCGTCGCTCAGTGGTGGTGGCATGATGTAGACGAAGATGGCGAGTGAGGAGGGAGCTTTATTAGACGAAGAACCGAACTAGTGAGACACACAGAACACACAAACCAAAAACAATGGAAAAAGGCACAGCTTATACAGTGGTCGTCACGTGACAGTCCATGTTGAAATGCGATAGCCCTGCTATGCATTCACGTGATATCCACTACATCACTGCGCGTCATCATGAGGTGGCCATTGCACATTGCAATCATTTCCACATCATGCATTTTGCAAAAGCACTTTCAGTATGCGAAATCATCACTTTCCATGTTATGAAAAATCACCGCATATCCAACGCAGAGCAACGCTGCAGTTTGTGCAGCGATGGTTGCATGTATATTGACCGGGGATTGTTGCGTCGCTCAGTGGTGGTGGCATGATGTAGACGAAGATGGCGAGTGAGGAGGGAGCTTTATTAGACGAAGAACCGAACTAGTGAGACACACAGAACACACAAACCAAAAACAATGGAAAAAGGCACAGCTTATACAGTGGTCGTCACGTGACAGTCCATGTTGAAATGCGATAGCCCTGCTATGCATTCACGTGATATCCACTACATCACTGCGCGTCATCATGAGGTGGCCATTGCACATTGCAATCATTTCCACATCATGCATTTTGCAAAAGCACTTTCAGTATGCGAAATCATCACTTTCCATGTTATGAAAAATCACCGCATATCCAACGCAGAGCAACGCTGCAGTTTGTGCAGCGATGGTTGCAGGCGACATTAGATGCCTAACCATCTATGTTCCAAGAGATGTGGTTAACAAATAAAAAACTGTTACTGAAGACCCGATGGTCACACCTTAGGTAAGTCATCAGGGCACGTTTTCACGCATTTCCAGCATGTTTATTTTCTAGCTACACTTCAACAACAGATAGTGCCCTCCCGGTATCCCTTATCCGATTCCTCCATTTCTCCACTTCGAGAGATTTCCCATTTATTACTTGCGAACCATTTCTCTTAGCCTCGTTCTCCTCATCTCTCAGGTGCCCAGATTTGCTATCTTTTTGTGCGCATTAGAAAAGGTTTGCCTCGCTTCGCTTCGCTCCGCTCACTGCTGCCTGCTGTTACTGCCACATTCTCACTACTGTTTACATGTGACTTTTCAGAACAGGTGGGTCAGTTAGGGACAGCATTCATCCTTCTGCACCTTGCCCTATAGTTTGCAACAGGATTCCCTTGTAGGGCGGTTGAATGTCTAGAAGCTGCACTGTTGCATCCCCCAAGTGTCATCTGGTTATTTCTGCTGGTGAACCTACCTTCCCCTATTATGCGCTTTTCTAGTACAATAAGAAAAATGATACAATTCCGGCGAGTCTGCTTATGCTGGTCTGTTTGCTGGTAACACTTTTCATTTTATTATATGTCAAACTCTGAGTTATGTTGTGCAAACGTTGCTGTCACATCAGAATTTTAAGTGTTGAATTTTTTGTCGGTGATCAACTTCACATCAACTCTCCAGGAAAACTAGGCGGTCGCAAGTATTAGAGGGATTCTCAAGTAAAACATATAAGGGAAAATGAATTTTGCACCAAACCTTGAGAATTGCACGTTGCCTTGAAATAGTAATCTTTGCGAGTGGTATTGATCGCAAGGAGAATTTGTCGGCATCTATCGCCGGAAACTCATACTGAACGCTAAGACTTCACGAACGAGAAATATGATGCATTGCCGCATATCTTAACGTACTCTGAAAACGTGACCATTACGGAATATAATACGCAGTAAATCAATGAGTTGATTTCAACCGCTTTGAATACGAATTGAACTTTTTGCATGCGTAGCAACGCTGCACCACTGCAACCGCCATTGAGGTTAACAAATATACTGATCAGTCACAGTCAGTGCAGGTTAGTAAATGTGGAGGCCTTCCCGAAAAGCAAGCAAAACTGCGGCAAAAATGCACAAGCAGAAATGAAAACATTGAGTTTTTGGATTCGGCGCAACGACTTTACGTGGGCCACTTCGGCGTCGATGCATACTGCAATTTCGTAAGCGGTCGGAACCCATGTCGCTAACGCGATTGCGTTTGAATCGTTAAGTTGAAGTGTTAGGCAGTTATCGAACGGCCCGAACTCACTTCTAGGTTCCGTCAAGAAAGTCGGTCTGCGCACACGCAGGGGTATACTGTAGGTTTTCTTTGCTCATTTCAAAGCAAACATTTGCTGCCTATTTTGCTTACCATGCGTTTGAGAACATCGACTTTGATTACCAACGGCTAAATATTTCTCATTCCTTCTAGCTGCAGAATTGCAATGATTTTGTATCGAAATTCTTTGCTCACTCAGATCAGTTGACGCTAAATATTTGTGCTCATTTCGATCGCCGCATTCTACAAGATGACAAGCACGTCACGCAAATAGAAATTCCCACGGTTTTCCCGGCGTATAAATTGAGCAGCTGAATTCTCTCGCTAGAGATGGGTGTCAAAATACATTCGAGGATCTACACTCTTTCAGCGCTCTCGAAGCAATTGAAGAATCTTTTTTCAGAACTCCAGATATCGCAAGCAAATTGTGAATTTGCGTTGTGTTTGTATGTCGTCTGCGTTTTCTAGTTCAAAAGCGACAGTAGTAGATGGTCGCATATATGCATATAGATGCTATCCAGTAAATTTATGTACTTTGGAGCATACGTGAACAGATACCCAGCATATATGGACAACACCCTGGAATATACAGTGTTGTTCTAGTGCGCTGATAAAAGCTTGGTAGAGGAAGCATCATTGCATCAGATACTCGAGTGACTGTAAAAAGTAAGGGAGGCCTAGAAGAGGTGAACAGCGCGTGAGAGGCAAAAACTGTTTTAATTTTCCCAACCCTAGCACACATTTTCCAGCTGGATAGAAAAATTTGAGGATGGGTTCCCGTGAACAAGCAGCCGATAAGCCACAAAGAGCGCAGGAATAAAGTTATCTTGAAATTCATTCTCTCTTATTTGTGCCAAATCTAGTTCGCTGCTTTACAAACGATCCTCATTTCTCATACAGGTTTGCAAGATTGTCCAAGCTTCTTCCATCGGCTGACTGAAAGCGAGCATCAGGAGCTAGAAGCTTCATGTGGACAGACAGCCGAGGAGTATCTCTCCTCTTTTGAAGCAGGTGGCAAAGCACAACTGGACCAGCTTCCCTGGGCAATGCGACTTGTTCGAATGGGTAACACTTTTGCTAATATCATGAGAGCAAGTAAATGCATCGTGGAAGGGTGCGTATTTGAATATCCACATCCATTCTTCCGCTATTCGAACGCTTTGCCCTGATCACCTATTCCTTGGTGCGACCGCGTCGGGGCGCTAGAAAGTGGCACAAGGGGAGATCAACACAACTCCTTCATGACGTCACACTGTTCGAGTAGCGCAACACAACGACTGACTGGCGAGCAAGATCGCAGCCTATTCATAGGGTCGGCTGCGGCCCTGAACGTATGGCGAAATCACAATTCACATGAGAGAGATACTACATCAAGACCAAACAAGCGTGAGCATACGGCCTATTACACAAATGCAGACCACAGTATCACTGCAGCCATGAGACTACTTGATCACAGTAGATCATTCGTTAACGTAGATCACTCGTTACCAAGATCACTCGTTAACACTTGGTCACTTGTACCTCTCACTTCTCAGCATTTCTGGGGTGCTTCTTTCGTTGGTAATGTTCTATCGTTTGCAGTGCGGTAACCTTGCGCTGCTGTCGCTTGCGTAGCATACAAATAGCTTCCCTAGCTAACGCTTTAAATGGAATGGAACTAGAAGTCTAAGATCAAAACGTAAAAACATTACGGTACTTACTTTTCTAGCCAATACTTTCAGTAGCGGAATCCATGTTCTTCAGAACAGCTTTCGCCCAACAGTGTGTTCAAGCTTTTTATTTTCTTGTCTTTTTGCTTGCAGAGGTTTAATCGCCGCACGTTAAGATGTAAGTTATTTAGAAAGGAGCCTGCAGGAAGGGGTTGGGCGTGTTGGAGAGTTAACTTGGATGATTTATTGAAACGTGGAAATTGTCCAGATGGATTGAATTTCCTTCACAGTTTAACGATGGGAAATTATTGCTCGCAAAATGTCAGAAACACCCCTCTCTTGTTCCCCCCCTCCCCCCCACTCCCCAACCTCTCCCCATATTCATCAAAACGGAGACATGTGGGAATATGCGCTTCTCCTCGACTTCCATTTCATGGAACTGACATCCTCGTACAGTCTTGCCTGTTCTCTTTACTGACAGATCTGAGCTGCTGAGCTCATTACGTAGCACAACCGATAAGGCAAGTTTAAATGCGATTAAGTTGAATGAAAATTTATCATTGCTGCGAGGCGTGTCAAGTGTTTCTACGAGCATGCAATGGGAAAGACTGTTCAAATTGCTGCAAGTTCAGAAAAAATAGCCAGAAAGTGCAGTAATGAAGGCTTCATCAAGTCGATCAAATGATGATAGAGTTTATGCAACTACAGCGACTTCGATCAAAGCCAGACATCCAAGGGACTCAAAATCCTGTCAATTTTGGTGAGTCCAAGTTTAGGGAGCTACGAGAATTTTTCCTGCAGTTCTCATATGAATGATTTCTGCAAAGCACTGCTCAAAAAGCGCCGGCGAGGTGCTTTACATCGCCTTTACGCAGCAGCACGCTGGGGCTTTGTTGTCAATGAGCAAGGGTGACTGGATATTTTTATTCGATTATATCGTTCTGCGATGCTTTCTCTTCTATTGAACAGCAGAGATTTATCACAAATGCTCCAGAACGATGCCCAAAACTCAACAGCGGGAGCACAGTGTCAGGTAAAGGTATCTATGCTAACTTGCTTCTCCGCAAGTTTGCTAGTGACTCATGATAAGGCCACCTTTTGACAAGCTTATCTCGCCTATCTTTTGTTTTTTACAAGATAAGCTTCTGAGCTCTTGATATCATCATCGAGTGATAAGACTGAATAATTGGAGTCATTGGAGGTATCGTTTATGGTGGGGCTTCTGTCATAGAAATATAGCCAACGCGGAGGATGCTCTCTCCTCATTTACTCTGGAAAGTGCTGTGATAGAGCCACTATTAGAAATAACGTATTCTCTTTTCCGATGTTTGGGTCAAACATTTCAATAATCTAACAGTGGAGCAGTCGCATCCACCTTGTTCTTCTTGCGATTGAAATTTTTGTACCATTACTGTGTTACCGCACTTCTTTTACTTTCTGTATTCATGATCGAAAGTATTACTTTACGTTGTTTTTCTTTGGTTCTTAAACATACACTTCATACTTTCATAGTTCATGCGTTCTGTAATTTCTTCGCTTTAAAATGAATTCTTCCCATTCTTCAGCAATGTACAATCACTTGTCTTCATACCAGTATTGTCACGCTTTTTATAGTTAGAGGTGATAATATATTCCATCCGCACAATCCGGACTCTTCAGGTACATTTCCGTCATAACATCACTAGCTCTTTTTTTTCATATCCTAGATGCACTGTTTTCGCTCATCCGATTGCGAGTGTCTTGTATTTGCGACGTGATCTTCGTCAACATTTATTTTATTCTGTTGCGTCCCCAACTTGTATTCAGCCTAATGCATAGTGAACAAAACGAGGATATTATGGATTTTGTCACATAATTTAAACTACCAGCGATTATTAGAAACCATAGTCGAGTTTGCTGCGAAATGGCAAAGCTGAGGATTGATAGAAGACAAATTTTACGAGGTGCAAGAAATTGAAGTGCATGAGGGTGACCAATAAAGATGTTGCTTTTTTACAGTGCTTGATTGAATATTTGAGTCTCAGCGTATGGAAAAGATATTCGAGGAGCAAGTCTCCAGTTAGCAATTTAGTACTTCTAGAAGTTCAAAAATCAATTCAGTCACTCGACAACTTTATGTGATGGAGAAGATCTTCAGGTTGATCGTTGGAAACTTTTTTGTGACAATACCATTGCATTTACTTCCACATTCTAAGGCGAACTCACAAACGTAACCTATCCTTCCACAACAGCGGCAATTCAGCGCCCTAAACTATACACGGTAAGATTCAGCGTCGCAAACTGGCACACAGGTTGTCGAAGCGATCTTCGAACCAAATTCTTCATAGTTCACTCGGGGTCCAGAAGGATAGTTCGACGGACAGCTCCTCCGTGCTGCGACACAGGTCACATTCGGCTTTGGTAACGGAAAGAGAAATGGAATGTTGGAGAATGAAATAATAAATTGAGATGGCCCGCGGGCAACAATCGGTTAGCTCAAGGTCCCTTCCTGCCACGATTAAAACCAGAAAAGCGAAATGGATACTGAAGTACGCTACTCGTTGACAAAATTTGTCTCGAAGAGATTAGCTACCCCGACATTACCGTCTTTGTCATGATCCTTCGACCAAAAAAACCTCAGAAGTAGATCGAACGAAGATAACTAAAAATTTCCAACAAGAATGGAATGAGCGGAACGTTCAGATAGGTCCTTAACGAAGCCTCATACGAAGGAGTACGAAGGACTCCACGGTGGATGAAGGAATGAGTTTGGGAAATAGCCACATCGTGGGAATAGCTTACACGCGTTGTTACACTTAGCTGGATGAAATTCGAAAATGAAGGGCATGCCGGAGATGTTGGGGAATTATTGACAGTTGATTTTGCGATCTGCACTCCTTCACTCTGCTTCACTTATGGTGGTAGCATGTTTATGTCAACGCGTCCACTTGAAAGCCTCATCTGTGGAAAATATGTGTGTACGAGGCTGCACATACGTGCGCCATACGACTCCATTTCTTGTCACCTGTTGCCACGCATTGCATCAGTCCTGTGCCTCGAAAATCAGGTGAGTACTTCAGAGAAAAAAGAACAGTCTGAAAATTCGAAGGGAAAGTCCGCATTCTCTGGCCCAAGCAAACGGAATGATCTTCCTTCCAAAATTGCAATCACTTTCTTCATCGACGTAATGGAAAGAAATTCCTTGTCGCCGTCTGCCATTTTAGAGCGTACAGTTTCCCTTCTTCAGCTCTCTGCACGCCTGCCTATCAAAGCATGTAAGCGAAGAGAGCTTGACAGTGTAGGAGAGGAACGTCACTGTGCTTTTTAAGAATCGCTATAGGAATGTGATGAAAGGGCAAGGAAGTACCTAGGTGGGAGGATGTAAGAGGGAAGTAGACGCATATAATATCCGATAAAGTGCGAAAACGTTAATTTGAAGACTCATAGTCACGAAGAAAAAATTAACAGTATACCATGAAGTAAGCAATAAAAACGACATTATACTGCGGTATGAGCTATATACAGATAAAGAAATGAGAAAGAGACGGAAGCTCCGTTCTTTTAAATGAGTTCTTCCTTACAGCAAATTAAACACAGCCAGTCCTAGCGGGAAGGCTAATTTCTGCGAAAAAAATCTCCTGTAAACAATCCTGTAGCATAGTCTGATAAGATTAGGTTATCGGCTTCACTTCCAGTTCATGCACTTCTTCGATTCTAAATTGATGTAACAAGAACATGAAAAGAATTTTTTACGAAGAGATGACGAGTATAGCTGCCAGGAGGGAGTCATTCATGCAAGAACATGAGAACATTTTCTGGTGGAAGAAAGCGGGGCTTTTTTAAAATGAAGACATAAGAGGACCCACCTTGTCCGCAGGCTGGCAGTGCATCGCACGCAAAAGCTGCTCTGCAGATATCATACAATACTACAGGTTTCTCCTGCATAGCTATAGAGTGCAACTCCCCAAATGTGAAGACCTTGGCGCATATTTTGCACATGAGGGCACAACTTTAGGAAAAACTTCTTCAGGCTATGCAAACAACGAAACAAGTTAAATACGTCCCACAGCACCATGCTATCCGATTTCACGTTGCTTATACAACACCTCTCCCTGGGTTCTGAAAAGCCTAGGTGACGCATGAAATCTCGATCTTTTGAGCTTCACTTTATAATGCCTTTAAAATCATTAGTTGCTCTATCTATCTCAATACAATTTTTTGTTAGGATACCTCATCACCAAGTCCTTCTCGCAGAAAAATTTTGACTACCCGCGTTTTAGCTAACGTGCATTCTGTCTAGCCAACATTTTGTCCATTCGAAGCCATCGTAGTCGGA
This sequence comes from Baylisascaris schroederi, assembly GCA_006503575.1. Lineage (NCBI taxonomy): Eukaryota > Metazoa > Nematoda > Chromadorea > Rhabditida > Ascarididae > Baylisascaris > Baylisascaris schroederi. The sequence goes on from QEWY01003073.1 coordinate 8,424, forward strand.
GATTCAACATGTCACCTCTCTGCATGCTCTCCAGCACTTGCAGCATACATGCGAAACGATTGCGAGGATACTGAATGTGCCAAACTATGATCTGTGAACTCATCCAGAACATGAACGGACAAAACGGCCTAGGTTTTATTTCTGAACGAGAAATGGAACAGAAAAGCAGGAATGAAGCAGTAGTTCATCTTTCAGGAGATAACGATCCAACGGTTGTATGCACCGCAACGTTGATATCGCGATGGCACGCAATAACTCTGGCGAGTTGTGTCGGTCTTACGAAAGAGTGAGTATACTGATTGATCAGCAACTATCCCATCATTTCATCCACTGATTACTTTAGGCGTCAACTCATCACACCATATGTCCACACTTTAATGCTTCTTCATTATGTTGTTTCCTAATAGTGAGAAAATAAGATTTACACTAAGGTGTCAAGCAGACTGCTCAAAAGTTTGTTTTTCTTAAGAAATCAATTTGCAATTCAGAGGAAGTGTTGCTGCAGCTGATGTTGAATTCGAGTTTTCACTGATGTCATCAATCTGCAGACGTACATATAGCGCCACAAATATTCAAATGTTCGAGAATAAGTGGCCGAATATGACGAAAACGACACCAAAGATTCATTAAGCACTGGGCTCAGAGGCTCAGAAACCCAGAAAGACAGCATTAAACATTTTTCAGAGGGCTCAGAAATGCAAACATCTCGGCTAATTACAAACTGCTGGGTGGCATGCCGTGTGTTTATGACGAAGAGTTTCGAAACGAAGCATCTGTTAGTTCTCAAAATTGTTATTTTCAAGCAATACGGGTTTAGAAGAATTCCCTGAGACGTTTGAAGCGTTCAAACTGTCGATGATAAGCGCGAACGAAGAGGGATACAAGAAAAACTTCTCAATGAGTAAAGTTACGTCTGCCAATACGGGAAAATGCTGAGGGAGTACAAGAAAGTGATAAGAAATCGACGAAGAAGGCTAATAAATTCGCAAAATAATTTCTGACTGCAGCACCCTTCTACGACCCTGGCATCATTAAAGCTACCACTAACACGTGAAAACAAAATAAGACACGAAAAGAACGGTAAGATGTCCGCCTGATGGTGCATCGGCATAATCAACAACATCAACACGATCTGATGCATCTTTCACTTCCCTTTCCATAGATAACTCATCGGGCGATCGCCAGATCTGCTGAAATTGCGGTCACCCGATCTTCAAATTCAATGTTATTCCGTAGGAGAAAAACGACGAAATTTTCATCCAAATTGGAAAACTTCAGCATCCTTTATGAGCTGAGAACTTTTTGCACCTCCAAGCCCGATCAAAAATCTTCCTTCTTGCATAAGAATCGGAGTTGTGATCTGTCGCGACTCCGCGCAAATAAATAAATTTGAATTTAAAATGAAGCTGCAGAATTATTCATTGCAGAAGTGAATGTGTGATGGTGAAATCAAGGCAAATGAAGTTGAGGATATTGACTGATTATAAAAGTTGATGTGCACATCGAGTTGGGGATGCAAACGTCGTAAGAGCTTTTATGCATATCGGATGAGGGCAAGTGAGCAAACGGAGTTGAGCTTGTTGACGGGTCACTTAGATATATTTTTGCACAAAAAGTGGAACGCACGTGCGAATGGCACAAAGAGGGCATGATAGCGCCTTGTCTTCAACAAGCGCATGAAGACGCCAAGTTAGCATAAGCACGTCATAAACGTTATTATGCTCATTTAATTAGGGCAAATGGACATCGCAAAAGTTTTTATGCAGATCGAACTACAGCATAAACAAGTTTTGGGGTCAGCCACAAAGAAAGGGTGGGCCATAAGTATCAGAAGGTATCAAAGAAAAGGCTGTATAAATGAACCCCAAAATTTCAGTAACTATTGTACAGTAAGCGTCGTGGATAGGGATCACGCCTTCAATGTTTCTTGTTTATACCTGCCTGTCATGTTGTAGTTGTATACATGCTCAGTGTTGTGATATGTGCGTGTGTAATAAACATGCATGTTTTAAGTAGGGTTATAATATAATGTGCGTCTGTGATAATTAATGCTTTCTTCGTCGCGCTTTGATTGTGTTAACATGTAAATAAAGGTTTAATTACCCAAGTTTGCGGTGTGGTCCACACAGCAGTGGTGAGGTGCACAGGTCGCTTGTAGCAGCGGAATCTGATATTGCTATTATGAGAACAGCCACCTCAACGCGAATTGAATATTCCTGGATAACGAACAGAAACCAAAAGGTGATCATTGTCGAGCGAGATGGCGTCAATAAGAGGAGTTGCGCGACAGCTAGACTAGTCGCAGACGGCAGTTGAGTTGACAGGAGCGTCAACTCCAGCGGTGATCGTGGTTGAATCAACGCCAGTGGGCAAAGGAGAAAAGCGGCGATCGATCGGGAGAACGCCACGCGTCAACTCGGAGCTAACGGAAGCGGACAGCGGAAAGCGAGCCGGACTTCAGTCGATAACGAACAACAAAGGAGCGTAGACTCAATTTTTATCGTAATTTTTCCCGCTTTTGTTTATTCATATTGTTTGTTCACGAATCTTTGGGGACAAACTATAACCCAACAACGGGAGACGGGAAAAAGGTGGGTGGTCAGAACATGATCTTTCGTAGGGAAGACTGGGGAATTTAAGGATGTCTCCAACAAGTCTCTTTGTCTTTTTTTCTGGTATGGGAAAGCCGAGGATCAGTACCCATAAAGTTCGTAAAGTTCATACTCAAAGGTTCATAAGTTCTAGTTGAGAAGACTTTAGTTTAAATGTTTGTGATTTACAGTAACCGCGCCATCATTTATACAGCCGAGGAAACATTTGCGTTACCAAAGTTCTTAATTCATTTCATAAATCCATAGACGATGAGAATTTAAATACCCTGACCGTAAAGAAATTTTCTCCGATATTGTATAGCCATACAAATGAAAAAGATGATCAAGATAGCTCAGGCGATGTGTGTCCTTGTGTTCAAGCGCAACAGTACATAACCGCACGAAAGTGTTCAATTAAAAAGTCATGCATTGTGATCACATAAAATAACATCTTCATATCGGTCGCAGTTTCGAACGTAGAACGTGCAGACTGATGCGTATCAATGTATTCGATAGATTGTGGTTTGAGATAAAAATGTGACGTGTTCAGACTATACCATGTGGGTTACCAAGTGCTAAGTAGATCAGATGAAATGGGGATATGCGATGTTGTTCAGGGTTGAAGAACTGCTGATGCAACATTTGCGTTTGGGATGCAAATCTGGCTCGTCAGCTGATGTTACACTGGAGAAGAGAAAACGTGACGAATCCGACCTTACCGACCGACACACTAACCCATGCGAATTACAAGTCATCAAAATAACCGTATTTAACGCACACAACAGCAAATAGGTTCGAACACGCAGTCACACAGCCAGAGAAAAAGCGCAATACGATGAAGCAGGGGAAGACAGATATATCACTGAGGCTGATGCGTGCAAATAGAAGTGCTGCGCTGTTTTTCCCACAACAACAGGCGAGAAAGTGTGTCGCAGCGTGGTCGTGTGAGCGTCGAATATATTATCTATAGGAGCACTCTCGTATGAAGTTTCTCAAATCTGATGACGTATTCCGTTAGAACATGAATGCAGCGATCGAAAAAATGTCAAACCGCAATAAAAAGCGAAAGTCTTAAACGCATTACAAACGTAATCTTGAAACTATGGAAACACACTCATTCGAAGTCTCCTGCAGTTGCTTAATGGAATTAATAAAGGCCTTATTAAACACTGCATTGCTTTACGATAAGTGGTCGCGATTTCTCAATGCTCTAGGCCCTTTATCTGTAGTTACAGCAGAGGTTCATATAATATCAAAGCGCATTATTTTATTGTTCAGAAGGAGGAACAGTAATTGTGCTGCGAACCTAACTCGAAAAAGAGCTGATGAGTTCGCACGATTACGCAGCTCAATTTGCAATACAAGCAGCATTTTGAAATGAGCCAGCTTTCGCACATTAATATTTCTTTCATTGCGATGTGGGCTTTCTGAGGGGAAACACGGGATATCTATGAGATGTTTCATTTCAGGATTGCCGAGTGCCCTCAAACGATAGTGTTCAACACTTTGGCATAAGTGGAATCGTTGTGCCGGTGTCTTCCCTTTTTTACGCAGCCGAAAAGGTTGAATTTGTGTATGTTATGGTTCAAATGAAAGCTAACAATACTTCATAAAGAGAACTTCCCAGTTTAGAAATTAGAAGAAACGAGAAACACGCATTGAAGGCAGTTGCGATTTTGAAATGTTTTTAAATTCGACATGTGCTGAAAAGTAAAAGTAAAGTGGTGGATGCTTGCACGAGGCGCCAGCTTCAGGCTGACTGAAAGTGAAGCAGTTGTTTTAACTAGAGATCATCCAGGGACAGGAACGAAGGGGAATTCATCATTCGAGCACCTGCGCCGCGAAGCAATGGTGAAATTCCAGCACCTGCTCCAGGGGCTAAGGATGAATTTGAAGCAAAGTAATATCGACAAATTCGGCATTTTTCATTCCGGAATCTTCCCAGTTGAGATTGAACTAGCTTGTTGTAAACCGCGTCGCAACTACAATTGACTGAAATCCCATGAAGTATCAGTCAGTAACGCCAATGTGACTTCAAAGTAAGCAAATTATTCTTAAAAAGAGAACAATTCGCAAAGGATGAAACAGCTTCTGCGTGTTCGTACTGTCGAAGAAAGTGCTAGAGAGCAGTTCATCGGCAACCTGCACAATGTGCTTTTTATGTTGTTGCGCATTATGACGCGTTTGTATGTATGCGTGTCTGTATATCCCGTGGTTTGAACCTGGTAACCACTGACGCTAAAGTTACGAATTTTTATAAAATTGTAGAGGTGCTCCGAGAAAACATTCTTCTCGGATCAGAACGCTGAAATTTCGAACTCGTGACTCAAGAAGAGCTGCGCAATAGTCTCGCGGTTGTTTCGGAATTTTCCCTCTGGATCGGTGCGCATGTTCATCCCCGCGTTTGCCATCCGTAATGCCACACAAGCGGAAGGCAGATTCTCTCTTCTTTATACCTATCGAAGCGAAAAAGCCAGCTTCGCACGCAGGTGGATCGGCATTATTGCCGACAGCGAAGCCAATATTATCTGAACATGTAGCCGCACAATCCGTATGATCTGAAGAATTCAGAAATTAGCTTGCACCGCCGCATCATGAGCTGATGACCAAAATGGTATCAGTGATCGTCAAAGCCGTGACCAGCTATGTGCACACTGTTCTGATCTCGTTGCTTGAGCGCATCGCAATATTTCGTCAGCAAGAGTCTATGTCTTCTGCTCTGCAACACAATGACATGATCGAGAAAAAGAAAGGGAAGGTATCCTTCGTGCTCGTAGGCATGGATGGAGATGCGGATTTTCCTGTTCAGTTAAGCGCCTCTTTCGATCACGTTACGATATGACGCATTTTGAACGCGTTGGATATCGACGCTACATCAACGAAGCTGGTCAAAAAAGGTCTATTCAACAGCTGCACATACCGTGCTACAAAAATTATCTTTACATACGGCTTTACTGTTGCTCACGTTAGTTGTTATCTGAGAAACTTCATAGTATGAGTACCTTTATGTAAGAAAGTCATATACGAGGGCTTTTGCGATGAACTCGATCGTAGATGAGCAGCTCAACCTGACTTTGTCGAGTTATTTATGGGGATGGAGTTGTCATATTATCTCACTTCAATCCGGGGAACCTTGCAAGTGGTTCTCTTGCGAACATGAGGAAGTCGCTCACTTTAACAGGACAAAAAACGACCAATCTCACTCGAGTGCTACACTCTGTTCTATAGCTCCCAGAGTAAGCCACTCGACCCCGAGGTAGATATTTTAATCGTTGTTCGTACAACCTAAACTGAATATATTTCACTGCGCGTAGCATCGGATCTAAGTGAATGAGCTGGAAAAACTTTGTAGAAGAAATATCGCTGAAATGATTATAACTTGGGGAACTTGAATATCGGATGAATTCGCTGACTCACCTATTTCCAACACCTTCATTTTGGCTCCTTTCGAGCGCTGTAGCCATTTTACCACGTAAATAATTAAACAGCGTACAAACTGAAACAAGAAGCACTTTTTGGACTGTGAGCGTTCTTTGCTGATTTTTTCAATTAAATCTTATCTGACCGCACTGAAGCCAAAAACTCTATGTTTTCAGCATCTTTTTTTTTGCAAAAATCGTCAAATGCAGGTTAAAATAATCAAAATCACAAATGAAATCAATCTCGCAAGGAAACGGCGTGCAGCCCTCTTTTCAACTTGATGTGAGAAGGCAGGTCTCGATGAACGAAAACAACCGTAGCCCCTTGAATATCTCTGTGCAAACCATACGATACCCAAAAGAAAAGGCCATCGCTTTCGCTGCTTCACAATGTGCTGCCTCCTCCCCTCCCCTCATATTAACTTTCTATGTTTCTAGTCTAGAAAACTTCCCTCTCTGCGGGAGAAATAGTCGTCTTTGCGCAAGTGGCAATGACCTTTTGTTCCTTTGCGGACAAGATTTTACATCAGCAGTGGCAAATAAATATGATGTAAATGATCGTAATATAACCCCTACACCGTATTCCACGTTGATCCATGAATTCTGAAGGAAGTTAAACACAGTTCTGAAGGTGAAAAAAGTTCCACGCATTTCACAGCGGACCGTTTTACACTTTACACCGCGTGAGTCATGAAACAATTGAGGAGCGTGCTAAACGTGCCCTTTTGCTGCCACCTCACTTAATAATGCGATTTCTTAGCAGCAAACAATGAAAACGCGAAGAGATGCCTCCATAATTCACTTATAATGATAGCCGTCTGCAAAACACTCGTTTCTTGCGATCAACTCGGCGTTAAATGAGGAACTCCTTGATGTAAAATTAATGCGAAATTTTGCTCGCCTTCAATGTCTATTCCAAGACATTCGGAAACACTATCACGTCATTTTGGGTTTCTGCACCATCGACAGCGCTTTCAAAGGCTCGTGATTCCACTGATAAGCCCGATACGAATATCATACATCATGTGGAAAAGGTTTCTTCCCCAACTAGGATCCACGGTACGATAAGCTCTTCGAGGGCAAGGGATGCGATTCATCACACCACACAGAGGTAATCTGTTTGGGGGGAGGGGCCTCACTGCCCTCTCGTTCCCTCACAGCAACCATTTGTGGCGATCCCCTCATCACACTAGTTGAAACCTAATCATCTTGGGGTAGGATACAAACTCGACAGCTAGGGCGACGGACAACTGAGGGCGCTACGATGGCTTTGGAAAACAATCGTGCTTTTGGCACTGCCGAATAAAAGCAGGTGAAGAAATAGAAGCCAGCCTCAACCGTTAAGGGCTTAGGAACTTCGGGTTCTAGTAGATGAAGAATGGACAAAAGAATGGCCGCCAGCTTTTCAAGTTTAACTCTGGTCCGTTTCGCCTTGGATCACTTACGTAGTAGCTATCGGTAATTAGCCATCACGGCTGTTACGCAAGTGGTTGCGACCGACCGCCGTCGAGTGTCACGACGTTCAATTAACTGCGTACGGCAGGTGAGATATCATCTGACGTGAAAAAAATCGAGGCTTCCTACGCTTGTAAGAAGGTAACGGGAGGTAGTCAGAGCGTTTTTGTTTTCTATTCTCACTACAGATATATGTTTCCAAAAGCATATCTGCAATTTTATCCTCGCACTTTCTGTCAGCTACAGAAGTAATCACAGAAATCGTACATGTTTGCAATGATCTCGTTGAGCCCTTTCATTCGGTATCAAAATCAGCAAAATCGATCGCAAATATATTTTCTCAAAATTTCGCAGTACCCAAGTATCAGTTTTTGTTCTACTTATCGCATCCAGCTAACCAGGATATCGTGAGGCACAACTTACACCGAGCTCTTGCGAAGTATTTGGGGGACGAGTCAATAATTCCTGCGAGTGCCAAGATCTAGAACGTTGTAAAAATCGAGACCTTGAGAAATTCGGCTAAATGATTCGGCCTTCTATGTATATAGCGTCCAAACTAGTTATGCGGCTTTTAGTATAGCTTTAAAAGCTTTAGTAAAACAACATTAATTTAGTAAAGCAACGTTAAGCTCAATCCGCTTATCTGTTGCAGAGATAACGCGCCATATGTATTGAACTCAATGGATTTACATACCACATCTCAATTCTTTCATACACTCGCTTGAAGAAATAAAAGGAGGAAATATTTTGATTGGATATTAGGAGTATAATTTCAAGCTTTGCTGACAAATATTTGATTGGGCTGGACAAGAATAATTTCAAAGAATCTTTTCAGAAAACTCCCAGTTCTCTCCAAACTTACTCCCCTCCTAGGTTCGAACTTCTCCTTTCGAGGGTCAACCATGAAACTACTCCATGAAAAACTTTTATGGTTCGCATTAGCTTGCACGGTTTGGGCATGCTTACCGGGTCGGCATTCCGAAAAAGGCGGAGTCATATGCCTGTTGTTTATACGTCAGGTTTCCATCGAAGTCAGTGAAGCCATAAAAAGTTATGACAGTGAGTATGCAAATGAAGAAACCTGGCCGACATCGAACTGTGGCTGTCTAGGACTTAAGCGCTAATCTGGATAACGCTCGATGGTGGAATACAATATATGATCTTTCCTGCGAACTGAGGTATTAATATATCAGGAAGGCACGGTGCCGGCAAGCGATATAGCGATTTTGCAACTACAGAGGCCAATCGAATCGCAATACCGCAAGAAAAGCGTGGTGCCACTATGCATTGCATCACATGAATTGCGCGAGGAATCTTACGTTGCTTATGGCTTCGCTTGTCGAAGTAAGTAATTTACGAATTCATAACGAGACAATATCTTCAGCATTTCGTAGAAGTTTGATCAGTCATATATACTATCGCTCTCATAGCAGTTCTACGCATTTCACTGCACTTAATTTCGTCGAGTGCCAAGCCAGTAGCATCCAACAATAATGGTCAAAGCTGCGAGTTGCCTGGCAATTCGGATCTGTGTATCCGCATCAGGCAAGCCAAATTTTTCCTTCAGATGGAGCTTGCAGAGCTTCATGAACCTAATAGGCAGCATGTTTTTGCAACGTTTGTATATAACTTGGTGAAACTCGCTGCGACCTCTAAGAAAGGAGTGCACAGTGCCGCCTACAGGACAAAAAATTCTCAAGCGCTCTGGAGAAAGTCATTTTATGTGTGTGTTGAGCAGCTCCGACCTCTGAAATCCGAGAACAATCTAAGCAGTTCTAAAGCTATTTTCTGATGTTGTAGATGTTTCTTCGCTAGAAGAACCCCATTTATGCGTTACATGCCGTAATATGGAAACTTCATATTCTACACTTTCAAGTTGTGAAAACCTGTTTTGGAAATTTGGTGCAAATATGAGGACTCCTAAGGCATTTTCTTCCACCGGACCAAAAAGCAACTCCGCTGTAGGATTTTATCTTCCGATCTTACAGTGGAATCATAAAATCCTTCATGGTGTATGCGGTGCTTTCAAGGGCACGCCGCACTGAATTTATAATCTCACTATATCGGCAGCGTTTGAAAAAAAACACTTTCATTCCTTATCCGATTCAGCGCGTAATAAAATAACGAAATGGAGGTTGAGCCCTTTTTTCAAGTCCAACTTAACATGAGCCTAAACACCCAGCCTACAAATTTTCTTCTTGCAAAATTTGCGAAACATCACTACATTTTCACGAAACAAAGAGTGCTGTAAGTTGGAAGGTGCTAGAAACAGATGAGTGCAGTTTGTCTGCTTGCAAAGCGCTGGCGGTAGTTGAGACTTCGCAGCTATGTTGACCAATTGACCAAATTGGGGCCGAAAATGGGAAGTTCCATCAGTTGAAGCGAAAGAGAACTCACAAATAGACGCATGCATTACTTGCAGAATGATGAAGACAATTATCGCTGTGAGAGTCATGCGCTTTAGCCGGAAGGACAATTTACGGAGCTGTGAACAATTTAGCTTATTTTGGCAAAAGCCAGCAAGCATCCAACTGTTGTCCTGTTTGGATTAGTGGAGTGAGATGTTGACGTAAAGCAAAGACGGCCCAGCTTGCTTTTAAGAGGAATTTAAACCTTGTTCTAAATCGTTAGTCAGTAGTTATTCTTATAAGCGCAGAATTAGAAAGCAGTTACTGAATTGGTTCGAAGATTTCTTAACTGATCGACATCAGCAAGTATCTGTGGGGTCCGCTGTTTCCTCTTACTAGGCTTCCACTTCGACTTCCGTAGTTCAGTCGCTACTTCTCATGTTCTCTACCATGATATTATCAGGACACACTTAAATTTCAACCTGCATTTGTATGTTGATGACTGCAAATTGTATCATTCTTTTTTGGAAGCTGGACTGTCAGACATGTGCTCACAGCGTACTCTTCACTTGATTAGTGACTCTTGTGATAGTGCTCAAAAGGTCTTTTCCAACACCCTCGTGTCAAATGCTTATTATCAATGGTTGCAACGACTCCTTAGTGGCTCCGATGAATTCTCTTTCTTAACATGGGTGAAGGAAGAGGAGAGGTGAAGAAGTGGAAAATGTCGTCCTGATCAAGGATTTGGGTAATAAGTTTACGTTGATAAGGTCACCAGTGCTCATGACATTGTAAACTTCGTTTTTCGAGCTCTCGAAACAATCGATAAAAATATCTTCATATGCCCGTATAGAACTTTAGCACTGCTGATTTGGATCATGTCTCTTAGGTCCTCTCATCCTAAACTGTCGAAAAGAAAACGGTCAACAGAACCTGCACACAGGCAATTTACTGAGCTCCCGCCTAAGTTCTATAGAATATCACGAGCTAATTCATTGTATTAAGATCTTCAATGTGACATTCTACTTATACTTCATCGATAAAAAAACCATTATACTAAACTTCGGTCATCCTTCCAAATACGTAACACAATATTTCTTTAATACAGTTGCGGATTCAAAAATGAAACAATGCTGTACCAGGCAGTTTGGCCCCAAAATTACAATACCAAGACTGTACTTCTTTCCTTGGGTTTTTCTTGATATATTTGAATAAGATAGCAGAGATTAATTTATTAATGAGTACGTAAATGAAGGCTTTCGGGATAGTGTAGTCATTGGTTGAAAAGATAAACGCGCACATCTCGTACCCGTTGAGGCTCGATGACATTCTGCCGTATCATCCAAGAAAATAAACACCCACCAACGTATGCCCACATGTTGGTAGCTCAAAGTTGAAAGGGAGCTTGTTTGGGAAAACACATACATCAGAAGTGGGCAACAATACATCAACACTCAAAAACAAAAATTGTCAAAACACTAGTTTTGAGTCTCAACGGACTGCACTTGAGCAAAGCATCATATGCCATGAGGTATAACAGTAGGAGAATGTAGTGCAGAACAAGAGAGCAAAACTACAAACAAAGAGATCGGAAAAAAAGACGCCATATGCGAGACGCCGAAGCCATTGTCATAGTCGAAGTGGGAAAATGCATGGCTATCTTCGCCGCTTGGGTACCTCATACTGCAGTCACCTCTTTACGGTCAACTTGCACAGTACCTCGTACTCATTTTTGAATGCGCACACTGTGTTTGCATATGAGTTAGTTTTTATTCGATTATACTCGCTTTACAAATGGCAAGTTCTTGAATGATTCGAAATCACTTATATCACGATGAAATCGTTCTCTCAGAAAACAGAGTTGTGGATTCGGTGCTTGTACCAGAATGAGTAACGGAAATGCCAATGGCGATAATATGCGAGGAACAAAGAGACTTGCGGATTGGCTAGTAGAATACAACTCTCCCCGAAAATGTGTCAGAGCGAAAAGCGAGTGCCTTGTACCGATCAAAAGATGTGCAGGGAGAAAAACAAATTATTTCAGTTGTTTCGAAGGTCAAAAACGCTGAGGATTAGTCGTTAGTCAGAAATTTTTTGAGGTTTATAAAAGAGAAAAACAAAGTGTCAAAGCAACAAATTAGTAAACAGACTTTGAATAAATCCTTAAAAGCCTTATAAGTAAAACAAATGCATAGATATGCTTAATTACTTATTACAATCTTATAAAATAATTGTATAGGTGGACTTTTAAAATTCGAAAAGATTCTCTAGTGGAAAGAATAAATAAAGGTGTACTTGAGTTATTATTAGTTATATTTGTTTAAATAAAGAACGCATAATTACATGCATAGTCCATTATATACACAACACGCGTAGAAACTAGTACGAATATCGCACTTTAGGAGAAACAGCTATAGAACATATAGATAAAGGCAAACATTCCGTGAGCATGAACATTGAAGCAACAGACCACTGTTAAGAACTACATATTAAGGGTGCAACATCAAGACGCGAAGTGATTACGTATAAGAATAAAAGGTGACCATGTTTCCGCTCTCAGTCGTTCACGTGTGCACCTGAGCTATGCGCGTGCCATCGTCGGAACGAAACGCATAACCCTATTAGCAAGAGATGCTGCATAGACAAGTTAGTTGAGCGTAGAAAGAAAGAGAGAGAAGTGGAAAAGAAAAGAAAAGAAAAAGAAAACTACTATCAAAACTTAAGTTAAAAATGCATAATACTACAAAAGTTACACAAAGTGGCACCTACCTCATTACCACAGTTCGCCCTCTTCCTTTTCTCCAAAACGGGCGTTTGAGAAGATCTTCCTTTTCTCCAAAACGGGCGTTTGAGAAGTAGAACTCAAGCCGCTTTTACCACCAAGCTCCATTTCCAATCTCTACAGGAAGAGGTTGGAGCGCAATGCCCAGGGGAAGAAGTTGCGCGGGAAGAACAATAATAACATGGCAGTAAACACCAACGAGCAGTAGAAACATATGACACTGACGATTAATATAACCTCAACTGTAAACAAACCTTTACTTATATGGACGCGCTTAACTCTTAAGATATAACTACCGTAAAATTTAAAGCAATATATGGAACCGAATTCCAATACCCTAAGAGATAAATATTAGTATGTGTGACCATAACTGTATTAAAAGGTAATACAAAATCTAGTGCATGGAAACCAAAGGCGATGTGTTAGAGTGAATAAAATAAAAGAGACTGAAAGAAAATAAAAATTAAAGGTTTATTATAGACCAGGTATGTTGGTGACGGTCATGAAAACCTTAGGTAAATAGAAACAAAGGATGATAGAAGGTTTTGAGCAAATATGCCAAAAAAATATGTGAGGAGTCGTGTAGAAATTTATATTAAAGTGGGAAAGTAAAGAGTTGTAAAGAACGGCAGAACATGCTTTAATAATGGAGAAGCAAAGTCTAAACATAGTGTAACAGGAGGGTTGTTTATAAGAAGTACAGTATGCTAAATATATTTAGGAAGCAAGGTTTATCCAAAAATACCAAGCTGAAAATTCGTATAGCTTAAGAATGTTAAGAAGCGTCAGTCAATAAATCTTTGCATATATCTTAAAAACAATCTTACTGTGAAGATGTAAGTCCTGCATAGATCACAATACCCTTACGCCTGCATTCTTAATAGCGAAGGATACTAAATTCGATCAAAAATTTCTTAAACCGAACTTTTAATCCCCTGTCCATTAGGGCAGACGAACTTATAGAATAATTCTACTTTACTAATTAATGTTTTACACAAAAATTTTTCCACAACACTGAGACCTTTGTTCTTACAACTTTTTAGTAGTCCTTTTCACTTATTAATAAATCTACCTTAAATGAGCACGTTTACTAGATCTATGGACTTAGGAAATTATAAGGATTTTGTGTAAGAACAGTGGGATGTTACTGTCCAATTCAGCGTACTTATTCACGGAGGAACTAAATTGATCGGTCTTATCATAGACGCTTGATACGACGCCGTTACACGTTCAGGTCGAAAAAATTAACTACCCGTATGTGCAACCTCAATCTGCAATGAGTCTGCATAAATTAATTTAGCCACACTCTGAAAGTTATCGGTATTGAATATCAGTAAATCATCACCGTACCTACAACAAAGAGTGTTAAAACATGAAATCGTGGTATTTTTATATTCTATAGCGGACAAAGTAAGATCAACTATATCAAGACTGGCCTTACTCCCCATGGGTACTCCTTTGGATCGCCTGAAAATGGAACCAGCAAAAGTAACGTAGCTTTCATTGACAATAAATTTAATAACTTGCATAATTTGAGCCCTATCTAAAGTAACAAAATGCGCGCTGAATTCGTAATTATATCTATGCAGAGGAAGATTTTATTAGCACAAACTTCGAGATAGAACTTTTTGGATTATTGAAGCACGCGTATGTTAAATATTCCATTGCTTCAATGATAACATCATGTGGTAATGCCATAAACAAAGTGGAGAAATCGGCAGCCAAAACCAATCTCATGTGTACGTTTACTACATTTTTTAATTATAAGCCCAAAGAAAAGGTGACGCCCTGCGGTAAAGAAGATGGGGAAAAGCCATAGCGTACCGAAGCTGCTGCAAAATGCCAGCCATGAGCATGTTTCATCATCTCCGAATAACTCAAGTGGAGGATGTAAATCTCAAACAAAAAAGTGGATACCAGAAGGGAAGCATTCACTGCAGTACGTCCCCAAGACTGCAACATCACCAGTCTTATGGTCTGTTGATGTATGGCTAGTGTTCAGCCTGGTGATTTAATACTTCTCACACGAAAGCGGAAACAAGTTCTCGAGTATGCACCTTCGAAGCTAATAATCATGTGCGAATACTGGTCACCACTGCTTCAAACCTCACTCACCACTACTCCGTTGGGAGAGGATTTATGCTCCCACAGGATGAAACCTGCAGGTGGACGGAATGACTTAGTTTGCCTTCATAAAGTATCATGCCGTACCCGCAATCACGATCTGCTGATTTGTAGCGAATCGAATCAAATCAGAACATGACAACTGCATGAGTGGTCGAGTTTCACCGGTATAAAAAATGTACTGCATGATATAAAATGCTTTTCATGCATTTCAAGTTTCCGAACTCTACTAAATTTTTATTGTTTTTTATCACCTCTCTAATTTTCTTCTCGTCGGTTCTTCTTCAGATCGACTTTTCTCCCTTCCTTCATTCTCCCAATACAAT
The DNA here is from genome assembly GCA_006503575.1 of Baylisascaris schroederi. NCBI lineage: Eukaryota > Metazoa > Nematoda > Chromadorea > Rhabditida > Ascarididae > Baylisascaris > Baylisascaris schroederi. The sequence goes on from QEWY01003073.1 coordinate 23,469, forward strand.
TATTGTACCGTAGTTTTATTCTAACCTACTTTTTGAACTTTACCATTCTATGTCCTCTCCTAAGTTTGGTTTCCGAGGCCTATCTTTTGTTCTGCTTTCCCAATTTGCTAACGATCTCTCCTTCCTTCCGATACAGCATGCGATTTTGCTGCTTTTCCGACATCTACTTGCCATCGTTCCCAACAGGTTTCCGCTGTGACTGCCGGAATGAGTTAGATGAGATATGACTTCACCCATCAAATGTGATTCCATACTATCTTTATGATATATGCCTTTCAACAACGATTCGATTCGAAGAAAACCTGCGCTCAGTTTTCAGTGACCGAATTGCGTTTTTCACATCGTTCTTTTTTTCGGCCGCAACTTCAATCCGCTTCCGATCGAATGTCTTTGGTCGCCGATAACTGACAAATTTTTTCTGCCCATCGAATGCCTTTCGCCGATGACCGGCGAAGCTTTTTGAAGGCACTTATTTCTAGCCGAATTTCAATTCCAAGCCGAAGCCTTCGGTCGTCACTCAGTTCCGCTATTTGCCACGGCTGCTTTATTTCATTGCCCTTCGCTGGTATCAGAGAGTTCTAAGTAGATGGCGATCAGTCGCGTAAATCACGCGTGAATCCCATTTACGCTACGAAGAACTTGAAATAAAATTTTCAACGCAAACCGTGCATGCCGTAATTTTCCTTGCGTACACTCAGTGGCTTGAGACTAATTGTGAGATGATAGAATCTCCTTCCGCACACCATGTTTTGAGATTTTACCGCCTTAGGAAGAAACGATCTTACTTATAGAGCGGAAAATATCATCCTGGTATCCGAATTCTAGAGGAGCAACTGTTCACGCACCCTTCCGTGTTGCTCTTTGAGGTTACACAGTGAATTACAGCGTTCGAAAGACAGTCCTTTCCCTTATCCCCAAAGTTCTTCCAATAAATGCTCAACAAATAAACTGCTCTATACAGGAAGCATCTTGAAACTTTTCGGAGTGCTAGATATAATGACATTTTAAGAGAGCGGTTCAAGCTTCCCACAAGACATTGTGCAACTGATGTGGGCGGATAACGTGGAAGCTCTCGAATGGTGGTCGTGCGAATGGAGGAAAACAAACGACAAACCTCATGAATGTACAAACCTTCGATTCACTATACGGAACGAGTCGGATGCCTTCTTGCCTTGCAATGTTAGATATCCATTTGTTTTTTCTATAGTACTCGTTTAGACGATACTGCACACTATAATCAGTTGGGGCATAGAAATGCCAGTTTGAATAGATGATCTACGCGCCGGCTTCTTCATGAGTAACAATTTTCCAAATATGATGATTGCTACCGTCTGCGATAGCGATATGCAAAGTGCTGATATGACGATAACCAAAATTTTAACTGGAGGAGATCCGTAATGGATGTTAGAGACAGAGGGAGACTTGTCAAAATCGATGAATGATCAGGGTTAGTCTTTCGCCAATCGTTTTCCTCAAAAGGGAACATGGTAAAAGGAAGCATGGTACCGAGAAAGTGAAAGCCTTGAAAGATCAATTTCATTGGGATCTGAAATGGGAGCATCATTTCCTCCATACTTTGCTCCATTGTAGACGGGATGGGCAGGTCCCTTTCTTCTAGAATTTTAGAAAAATTCGTAGATTAGCATTTCTATCAAAGTTCTCTGCTCAGTATTTTTAAGTTTGTTCGAATTATTTTTTTCATTCACTAAATTTTTGCTCCAGTTGACCTAACTGGCGACTTTGAACATCACTTTCGAGCTTGAAAATTTAGTGTTAAAATTGCTAGGAATGGTCCTATTTCAGCAGCTCCATGCGAAGAAATCTAATGACCTCACGTTGTAAACAATGACAGGGAAACTTTCGCATCTTCGGATGACTTTTCTTCTAGATTTCCGACAATCTCATCTCCTTCGAGCATTGCCCACACTATTTTAAACATTTTAAATTCTTTGCTGTCTTTTAATTACAGACCTTCTAACAAAATTACAACAGCTTTCTATCAGGCGGAAAATAGAGGCTGAAAGAAGACTGCTCATAAAAATTCTAAGATCGCTTTCTCGACGCTCCAGGAAGCCAAGAAAGAAATAGAAGATAGAGAAATGCCCCGGCGTTTTTGGCAGAAGTTCAACGTTTGCAGATGACCGACCTCCCTACCAAAAAATTTGCAGGAACCCTCGAAGCATTGGTATGTTCTTTCGAGAGGAAAAAGATGAGATGACATATTTTCTGGTACTCTTGAAACTGCAAAACTAATGATCAGCAGAAAATTTTCAATCGAAGCTTTCTAAAACACTTAAGAATGGTTCGTAGGGCACTGCCTTAGAAGAAAAAATTTAATTGAGATAAGGAGGATCAAAAACCAGTGAAAAGACAGTTACACAGGACCTTTGATCCCTCATACAGTTTGATCCAGTTTCTCTACTAAAGCGCCGAAACTGCGAAGAAAACAAAAGGATGGAAATTCTGTTCGATTTTAAACACTTTTGAACAGATTTAGCAAAAACGTTTATCGATTACTTTGTTCAGGGTGACAAAGGTTCCGGTCTCATGGGAATCGGCATGGAGGCTCACCATTTATACGGAATCTTTATTGACCGACAAGAACGTTGCTCGAAGGTAATTGGGCGCCCTACATGAAGAATTGCCAAGAAACTGAGGAATGTACTTAAAAATTTGCTCTTCACATTCCTCGCGAGAATTTTACCCCTTCCATCTAAGATTTTGGCTTCTTATGCCGCACTCTTTTTTTTTCTCGCTCAGCGGAAGAAAATGAACTTGACGTGGGCGGGACTTATATTTTCTATGAAGTTCTATACAGACGTTCACGCCGATATTTGCATTAAAACTTTTTCTGACTAGTATGAAGGGCGGTTACCATGTGGTTTTTGTGCCAGCGATTGGCCAAAAAAGGATGAGACCCACAGTTTCGAGCAGGAGTTCGCCGACCGAGTGTAACCATTCTTGCCGATAACGATCGTTGTGTTCTCAGTACTGATAAAGAAGAAGCGCTCGAGAGAAGAGTTGATATCAGCCGCTGTGTTGCCCCACCCTATCTTCTAACCATCGAGTGAAATGAGTGACGCTGTGTATGATGATCCATTGTAGAACGAGGTCTATTGCGGGACACTTTGACGCCCTCTGCATACATGGCGTCATCTCTACACAGTAGTGACGTTGAAAGCGGTTACGAAGAGGTAAGGCAGGAAGTGAATCGGCATTGCGTCTATAGATTACGGTTGTAGGACATGACGTCCCTTACAACAAATTATGATAGTTTGATTTGCATGCTTCCATGAAAATTGTTGCATCATTTTTCGATATACGCGGCTAGCAAAACTCGCTTGATTCCCATACGCTTTTATGTGTAATGTACGTGGGGGCGTCTATCCGATGACGCCAAGAAGGGTCTAAGCGAGCGCTTTGCGAACGGAAGCATTTACCTTCATCTCCCCAACACGTGGACAGAGAGTAGAGTTAAACGAGGGCGGTTAAAGACTGGCGGGTAGAGGGTGCATAAACAAATGGACAGGTAGGGGACGTGTCGCACTGAGCAATTGCCGTGACAGGCAGTGGCAGCATAGAGGGGACCAAGTACAGGCAGAGGGCCGCAGCCGATCAGCGTCTGTCGATGCCGATATGCGAGAGCACAAGCAAAGTAGAAGAAAGAGTTTAATGGTGAGCACCATAGCATCCGAGCACATGTCGGACTAAAAACCTCCAAACGGAACGGAATCCGACTCATATAAACCCCAGATACCTCCTGGGGCGGCACAAAAGCACCTAAGTTGATCAGTGACATTATAAACGAGAGTCCACTATGTGAGCAAACGTGGCCACTGCAGTGTTAGATCACGAGTAGATATCCTACGTTGGCTCCTCACTGCCATGGACAACAGCAATATCATACAAAAATCAGGACACGACCTTCTGGCTTGACTTTCAATGAGCTGAGAAAGTAGTGTGTGAATCGTTTCGATGTAGCGATCAATTTTATGAGATATGAACGCTCATCTTCCACTACCTCCGCGCCAAATTTATAAATCCACTATTTCATCCCTTTTTTGCTTCTTGAGCAAACGAAGTTCCATGAGAAAAAAATTGTGAGAACAGGTGAGTTTCTTAAAGGTCAACTCTTATTTCAAGTGCTCCGACTGTTTAGCGATACCTCCTGAGAAAATTGTTTACGACTTTAGGGTTCTTAATAACCCTGGAAGTTTCATTCAAATGCAACCATAGGCAGCCAATTAATTGAAATTAGTCTTCTGATATTTACCGGTCATCACCATGATAAATTGATGTTCAGTCAATCGCATATCGAGGAATCTCCAAGTTTCATCCTCTTGCGCCACACTATACTCCAGACACAAACGCTGGGGCTTTCCGTGAGCGCTTAAAAATTGGGTTGCATCTAAAATCAGTTGCTGTTTATGTGAGATTAACATAATGCATTCAAGCTCGTGGAAGAAGTACCTAATTGAGAATAAAATCGCTTCACGCTTTCTGATTGAATAGGTATCTTTTTCGTTGAAATAACCGTTGTAATCGGGCATTGTTTTCATTGCACTGGAAGCAGAACGAAGGATCTTCTCATCATAGCCACATAAAATCATTTCCAGAGTATTGACTTAGTTCGAAATAAATATGTGGACATCCTTGCGTTCACCAGTTTTCTGTGCTCCTATGTGGGAATATGCTCGCGACAATACAAAGAATTGAATAGCATCGATCCCGAAGACGCAGAATCGGCTATTTTTGTTCCTGCTGAAGCAATTGGCGACGCGGAAATTGTGACGAACGGTTGTTTATCTATTGTTTCTTCAGTTGGCACTGCTATAGTTCTGCTGGATTTAACTTACGCGTTCACAATTAAAGAAAGTATCCGAACGACCACATTTCTAACCAAAAAGTTTATCATTTACGTCTTTTTTCGCTTTTACTGCTCACCTGTGCGAAATGACCGATTTTATAGGTTATGTATAAACACTTTGCGAGTAATTGAGGTGAAAGACTCCACATCGTAGAGGTGGTAATATTTGGCGATGTGAGAAAAAAGTTCAGAACCTGCTCGACTGTAGTTGTGACGAAATTGGGTGGTGAGTGATCATGAATACGCCACTGCAAGGCTGCACAGCCTGTGAATCACAAGGAATAAATAGGCTTGTGCTTTCATAAACTGAGTTCCATTTTAAATAACTCACAGGTGCATATATTTACACCGTTTTCAAATGCCAACGATGGTTGTCGTATGGCCTGAAAAGCTGCAGCACTGTTCTGTGAGCCCATCTCTTTTTTCTTTTTATGATAACTCGAGCTCCTTTTCTTTTCTTGTGTCTAACATATGCAGACCGAACTTTTTGCGATGCAGTTTCGTCGCCGTATCTTCTGAAGCTTGCGATTTGAAACTATTAAAGATTTTTTTGAAATCGGCAGACACGTCAGAGTAGTCTTGATTTCACATGATCCTCTAAATTGTTCTTGTGTCGAAGAGCAGTGATCCATCTAGAAAGTGTCGCAGAAAAAATTTCTAGTGGAAAAATTAGGATTTGGAAATAGGCAGTCTGAAGTGTTAATAATTCCAACTTCACCATAATATCTCTTCAACTTATGCTTCAGGACTAGATGAACTTACCCGCAGCAAACCTCACTGTTAATCGACCGAGCTTTCAATTTCTCGAAGCCCTCGAAATTTTTCATCGAAGCAGACAACACGCACTTTCTTTGCAGATCGAACACGGAGATTTGAAAAAGTATTAGGTGCTTCAACGAAAATATGTAAGAGCACGAGGTGCAAAAAGGGAATATTTTTAGATGAATTAATGAAAACTATTTGAGAAAGTAAAGGGTGAAGAGATGTTGGACCGAAAGCTCGATATTTTAAAAAATGCTGCTGACACAATAAGTACTGCTTTAATGAACGTGCGCTATATGAGCGCATGTAATATAACAGAGTTGACATTCCGAATTTAACAGTGACATATGCAACGGGTAAAATGTGAACAGGAATTTTTAGTATCTGAAAGTTACAAAGATGCCGGATTCTCTGCTCCTTTCAGAGCATGCCCTGTCGTTTGTGCAGTTCAAACGGTGCACCTCATTCGGCAAAAATGGGAGAGTTCCAAAGAACGACTGGCAAAGTCAAGAGGATGAAAATGAAGCGAAAACGACAAGAAAACAGAAGAAAAAAAGACCGAAAAGCGATGGCAAGAGGACAAAAAACAACTAAAGGAACGAAAGCAGCAAGAAAAACGGTGATGCAGCTGAGACTGTAGCATAATAATAAATGAGGGGTGGTGGAGGGCAAAAAATTTGTGGAATATAACAAGCAGCATTGATGTGACAGTTATAACATTAGTGAGATGGACATGAGCACTTTGTGTGTTTTCTTGGGATCGGTCCTAGTTAATTATTTGTCTTTGTGGAGGAACACTTCTCGCTGTTTTGATGTGCTTCATTTTGTGTTCCTTTTTCAAGCTCATGCCTCCTAATCTCTTAATTGGTGAGGAAAGTAAAAGTTTTCTGTTGATGAGTTGAGAAGACCTTTCCACCAAAAATATATCCTAGAAAGCGTCTGCTCGCAGATTACATGCTCATATATGTAAACATTATCGATCTAACGATGCTAACTTTACTACAGGGCATGGTAAGCTGGCGATATTTACTGAAAAGCTTTTTCATATATAAACGTTTCTCAAAGGCCGTGTCTATGTTGCTGAACTAGAGTTAAGGAGAACAACATGTAGATCACGAACACGTGCAGAAGAGTCGCCGTGCACATAAGAAATGGGTATATTAAGCTGATCACTGTGGAGAATAGAAAGGAGAAAAGATTATTCAAATCGAACTGAATAATCAGCATATGTCATTATTTTATAGGCGCACATCTTTAACTTAACGCATGCGGGAATGCAACCAAAGAGTTCACAGATAAATCAAAGAAAAAACAGAGGCAGTAGGGCACTGCTCCGGAGAGCACCGCTGTGGACTGTCATTTCATCCGAGTTCATACTATCGACCCTAAACCTCATTCCAGTGGTGAAAGAGGAATTGCAGTGAAAAAGTTCACCACCTATGCCGTACGACCTGAGTTTCTTTACGAAAAGTCCAACAGTAATTTACGAAAAGTGCAACAGTAACGGAATGAAAGGCTTCAGCAAATACCATACAAATGCAGTCGACGGATTTATTGTCTTGAATGTTTCTGTACCAGTCGCATATGCAGTGCGGAAGTAGACTGCTTGCCTATGAGGGAGGAAATCATATTGGTCAGTACCGATGAGAATGTAGCGAAATGTAGATCTTAATATGGTTTTCATAGTGGAACTCTCAAAAACACGGCATGTATTATAGGTCAGGGAGGCTGCCCGATAATTACAGTCTCATCACATTGCCCTCTTTTGAAATCATTATGGACGATTTCCGTAAGGGGTCAATTGACCAAAGTGAGGAGATTCATAAAACAGAGTCGTCATAGCTGTTAATGTATTGTAAGTGGCCTTCTTGTGGATGGAATGGATAATGAAGTCGAAGACATTAGCATTCTTGAAATGCAAATATGGGAGCTTTTTGAGCATCTCTGAGAAACCAAACTGAATGTCGCAAATAATTTGCTTCGCCCTACTAATCACATCCGCAACCGGAAATGAGAATAGCAGATGAGGACGAAAAAATGCGGCTGAAGGTTTAATCTTAGACAGAGTATCGCTGGCAACAGTGTCGTTGCAGACGTCGACAGGACGAGTGGAATGTGTATTCATTTAATGTGTACAAAAAAACATTGTTCTTCAGTGTATTGAAACCATTTTCACATATTGCTTATCTCACATGGTGGTATGGTATATAGATTCACCTATCCTAATAGATAGGGTATGAAAAGCTTGATTACCGAAATTCTTTACGCACTTTAGTTTTTACGCTCATAACCGTTCGGTTCGCTTATATCCTTCCTCTATGTATAACCCTACAAGTCTGTTGCATAAAGGCGCTATTTCTATAGGTTTAGCATTAAATGAATATTGCTCTACTTGTGCTACCTATTCCACAGCACGATCGTTTTGATCATACATACCGAGATTTATTCATTATCGCTCTTCCATACTGTAAACCTCAGCGCAACATTTGTATACGTAGTTGCATATCATAGGGTTAAATTATACTATAGCTTCTGTATTACATGCTACATACATGGATTTGTTTCCCTTGCAACCTAACCCTCGTTTCTATATTACTATTAGAATTTCATTCTGGAATTTTTATTAGAATTTCATCTTAAGAACGTTTTAATTATTTCTAAATGCCATTCATATTTCTTCGACAGGCGTAGTGTTAAACACAGATCAAATAAACGTTACACTACACGTTCCAACTATACGGTCAAGCCCCTTAACATCTACATATGTCGTATTATCACATATGGTTTTTGCGCACTCATGTCGATCATATGCTAAAACATACATTAACGCTTACACTTTTGTGCATTGTTTTTCTAGGTTTCTAAATAAGTTATACATGTACCTTACTTTACAAAGTGGTTCTTCTGCTCTAACATTCTTAATCTTTGATTCTCCTTTATTCTTTCGAACAATGGCGATGAGATTAGTGTTATCGCTCAAAGCATTTATACTTAGTGCAACTTCTTATTTTACACTTTTCAGTTATTCTCATAATGGCTGCTTTTCTATTCCTTTCTAATTTTCTACTATTAGTTCAGCTGTCATATAGATTCTTATACTAACAGGGTTATGCGTATCTTTCTGGCGATGGTCCGCACATAACTCAGGTGCACACGTCAAGGGATAAGGGCCGAAACGTTCACCTCTTGTCCTCATAGGTAATCTATCCGCGTCTTGCTTTCATTCTTAGAAAAATGTAGTCTTCTAACAGTCGTCTATTGCTCCTCTGCTCATACTTATGTGATTCCTGCTTTTGTTTCTTAAAAGAAAAAATTATTCTTCCTTTTCTTATCTCCTTAACTTCGTTTTCTCGGGGAAACATATCCATCCGGGTCTACATTGACGTTGTGCGCATAAAGGACTTTACGTCAGTATTCTTTCGGTATACATCTTCTAACGTTTTTGATATATGAATCATATTTTCTTTATAAAGCTTTCATAAATTGTAATGATACATCGCAAGTAATTCTAAGAACAAACAGCTTTTCAACATCTTTGAGTCAAGATAATAGATCACTTCTGAGCAAATAAAGTGAAATCAGTCACTGTACATCTTATCGCCCATATTTTAACATCACTGCATAAAGCGTAGTTCCTACTTCCGCGCTGACTACCGGGCCTCAAATTTTGGTCAAGAATGCTCGACTGGAGTTTTTTTAAAAAATAAGGATGGGGTGGAAGACATGCCCACTTCTGTTTCCGACTCTTGAATTCGTACAGGACGCCTTCTGAGTAGGCACTTATAACCGAACAGTTCTAACGCAGAATCCATGAAGCAATGCCGTGGGCAAGTCGAGAACTGATCGATATAATAGAAGGGATAACGTTGATGTTGCAGGCTCGGATCAATGTCTATCATCTACTTTGATTGCTCATGGCACCTTACTGCAACAATTCGGCAGTCGGACCCTCAAGTAAGAGGGAGTTCAGAATATATTTAAATTTCATTTATTAGGTTCTAGTTTGCGAATCCAGCGTCATTATGAGTCGATGAATCTATAGGACGAAGCAAAGTAATCCGCGCAAGCGATTTGCACGGATTGGTTCGTTTCGACCTACTAATTCGACCATAAAAACTGCATACTTTTCACTTCATACTAATGTAACACATTTAACGCATTGATTCATCTCAACTAAAAATCGCTCTTTATTATCTTCCGCTTGGAAGGAAGACCACCCGTGAAAAACCCAATTCTCAAGAGTTTCATACTTGAAACTAATTAAGGAGGAAACATCAGTAGGCCAAACGAACCCGTACTAACCTTCACTCTTGTACAACACCCTCCATGCGAGTGCTTGCAAGTCTCCTTTATTGTTTTCATTTTCCATTTGAAAGTGCCTATCATGTTCTTATCTTCATTTCACTGCATTTATGCGTGTTTACTTCTCTATCTGTTTTACTATCATACTAGAATTCTTTGAAGTCACTAATAATACACCTGTAACCTGAATATATATGCAGAGACTGGAACGCTATCTGCGCAGTGCTTTACGTTCTCGCCAACCTGATTTTGAGCAATCAGCTTAACACATGTGTTTAGTCTCCCGCTAAGCACAGAAAAGGGCATCTCTCTCGTCCCTTAATAAAGCCTAGTAAATATACTTGCAGGATTTGGCTCATCCTCCACTCCGTCCCAAACTTTTCTGTCTTTTTACCCAAAACTACGAAAAGCAGACCTGTCGTAGAAGCGGATTGACTGTCTTCACCAGGGGCAGACTGGTCGTCCAGTACAATCGCTTCTTAGCCTTCTCTTTTCCAGTCAAGTTCAGCTCCTAGAAAGAATTCCCAGAATCTCATTCGATCCTTTTAAGCCGTCTGCACGTATATGGTAAAGATAAGCGACCCAAAAACGCTGCTTTAAACAATAACATATCAAATACCACAGCTGTGCGATGACGATTCTATAAACTTAATAAGAACGCTCTAACCTATTCTAGTGAAGTGCCGCCTACCTTATACCCTTCTACTTTATGCCAGAGTTCGGTATCATGAAATGTGCCAAAAGCATTGAGTTGCCAACCTAAACAAAATCACCTTGATTCTTATTATTCAGCGCTGAGCCAGCCAAGCAACTAAGATATCGCAGAGAGGCCAAAAGGGAATCCACATTGAAGAGTTGATGCGCTTTGATCAGAAATGCACCGAAACGAGCTCCTTCACCATAATCTCTATGACCTTGTAAACGAAGGATTCCAGACTGATCTGTTGGAAATTTTGAACAAAAGACGAGTTATTCTTCAGTGGAACAATGATTGTGGCTATTCTGAGCGGACGACACAATATAGTATGAATCGGATGGTATGCCACCTGTGACAAGCGGCGCTTCTTATCCAGTTCCTTAATAGCGGTGAAAACAGCTCTCGCGGGAAGGTCTTGCTTCCACTTTCTCGGCACACTTCTTCACATCAAACGAAGGGTTCGAATAACCTGCAGAACGCGGATTATGCTCAGTTGTGCCTCCATAATTTCTATGCAAAAAAAACTTAAACGTTTACATACCGCACGCGGAAGCAGATATGAATAGTGTGGATTTTATATTCCCTGAGAAAAACCTCACTATAGAGAAAGAGTGCCATAACTTCACAACGTTTCAACACTCTGCTAAATATGTTTTGATGGACGCAAAGACATGATTGCACGTTCCTGATATTTTCTGTCCTTGAATTTCCGAAATGCAGGGAAATGCACTCAATTCCCTCTCTCCGCCCACTTTTTCTACTTCCTACAGTTGCTTTCATATGCGTCAGCACCTTATAAAAAGGAAAAAATAACCTGTTTATGTCCCCATACATGCTATTTCGAAATATACCACATCCACCATGAACCAGTTTTGAAATGTACAGTGTTTACCAGCTGAAGCCTCCCGAACCTCGCGCAATCGTGAATCTGAGTCTGGAGGCGCTCCGAGAATTTCGTAAAGACCAGAAGGTTGGGCACCCTCATGGTATTCAGATGGCCCCGAAAGTTCGGGTGCCTTACTGCTTGGGTACCCTTAAGCAAACGTTGAAATCTCTGCCTCGTGTAACCACAGTGTGCGCTAATGTGTTGATGTTGGGCAAATATGAAAAAGATGAAGAATTAGCAAAGTACAGCTTACTTGAGATATATGCACTTCAAAATTGAGATGCCTCACAAACGATGAAGAATTGCGAATGCAGATATCGCCAACAAATAAATGAAGTTTTTCATTAAAAACATTTTGGGCGTAGATTTCGGCATTCTCGCCTGAAGATAGATATTTGTGAATATTTATAACAACCTCGAAGTTATCGATCAACCGCGTTTGCAAGACGCGTATCGCAACGCCGCGTTGCGTGCACGTGTCTCTCTCTATCTGTCTTGTGGCTTCAACTCAGTAACCAACGAATTTATTATTAGATGTGCAAAGCTGATATTATCCCTTCATGATCGAAGTTCATTCACACCATATTGAAGTTGATACGGTCGGACCATTCGAAAGATGGGTGCGTTACTACGCATATTTCACCAGTTGTTGGCAGTCCATGCAGCCACATGCCTCATTTCAGATGCATGTTTACTTCCTAACATTTTCGAGAAGAGGAGTGGCAATGCTAATGTGATATCAAAAACGAAAACAACACCTAACCGGTACGGAAAACAAACACTCACATATTGAGCGCTCAACAATAAAGCGCAATTCCTGGAATGCCCAATTTTACAAAACTGTTCTTCATCTGCGTAACTCACCTTGTATATACTTAGATTACACTGCCAACTCTGCATAAAGATATGATGGCGAGTTGTGACTAAAGAAAGCGTTGGGCTCTTCTAGCCAATTTTTGCTTGAAGTAAGGCGATGTGCTTTGTATTGCGATGCTGAGTGCAACAGATCGTGTTTCCGATACCCAGCTCCATGAAGTAGTGTTGGATATGGCGCCGATGAGCGAACCCAAGATACCCGATTGTGAAGAATCATCGCAGTGATCACGTCTGCACTTTGAGTACCCTCGAGCATAATGCTGAATCATCGCAGTGGTTGCAGTTTGAGTGCTCTTGAGCATAATGCCATTGTTCATGTATTGTGCTCTTAGCGGTATCTGAGGCTTACAAAAGACGGCTCTCAGCCCGTCAGAGTCAGTGTTCTTCTTTTATCCGCCGTGCTTCCCTCGTCAGTGTTTCCAGATCGTCTTTGCCTTTTTCCCAGTTTGCTCTCTTCTGGTGTTCGTCTTGGGAGCTGTTACATCACCCAATAAAGCGATTCTACTATCTCCGCCTGCTTTACTTTCCACACTCGGCCTACCTCTCAACGTCGTGGCTGCCCGACAAAACAAATTGGTATTCAGATACAACAAGTAGTACGAAGAGGTGGAAAGCTGAACACACCTGCCAAACCGACCGACACATTACACGCTCCGAAATTTTGCTATTCAATTCAACCGGATTGCTTCAATTTGTTGTAAGGCGCAACAAATTCTTTCACTGTTTTTCTCATTCTGGTGACGAGAGATTGTTGTCCGAAAATTGTTTGATGTTTTTGAAGGTTCGTTCCCGTCTGCGGACAAGTTTTCATTGGTCATCAGAACATCCCATTATTGTCCGAAAATTGAAAAATTGATTCAAAGCGCAAATATAAGCAAAGCGATTTCTGACTGAAACTTAATGCTTCTTCAACAAAGTGGTTCTCTATAAAACTCTGAAACTTCTGGGGCTTCTTCACGGCTTTGCACTAAACATGAAAATCGCTTTGCAACTCAGCGTCTTGCTTCCAACTGATAGCTGCACACGACGACATCGTCTGCCTTGCTTCTGCCAACTTATCGCTCTTCCATTCAACTCCTCGTGAATTATCACCAACACTTGCACACCAATAGCGAATGGCTGTAAAGATGAGCAAGTCGGCTGTCAACAGGAAAATGCCTGATCATACATAATGGGAGCTGGATCGCTATTGCAGCCTCGGAATGCAAAAACTATCACGCTGCCATTTATGTCTTCTTATTAAATGAAGAGAAGTGGGATAGCTGTAAACCGGAAGTTCATAGCAAATTTATCCTTTTCCAGTCCTTTTCGTTCCGGTATTGCAATGCATCTGATGCACCGCCTTTTTTATGATTTCTACTTCAAATTCAATTACTGTTTTTTCGCAGTTTCAATTCCAATTCCAATATTCGCACTCAAAAGTTAGCCTGTTATCGTATTCCTCTCAATTTTAGAAAAACTATTACGCCACTGAGTTGTTTCTTCATGAAAATTTTTGGCAGTTTGGCTATTTTCTAAGGTGATTCCGCTGCAACATTTCATATTTTCTGTTAGAAGATTTGTTTGAAAACTTGCATGAAGTAAGCATTTGGCGATTGTAGATGCCTCGGTGCATGAATGGCGGTTAGCTTGTAGTAAGCGGAATTCAGTACACCGTCAAAAAAAGCGAGCGAAAACTATTTTTATTTTATTAACATAAAGGTGATCTGCTTGTAATTTCTCAAATGGGACAGGTGCTTCAGGTGGGGCGGGTAGTCCAGGTGGTACAGGCGCTTCAGGCTGGACAGGTGCTTCCGGTGGGATTGGCGCACACATTTCCTCGGAAGGTGATGAGCGATTTGGTTGAAAATAATTCCATCTGTGCTGAGTATCGAATTCAATTCGTCAACAGGATTGATCACGGACCTCATCGCGGAATTCTTATGGCTTTACAATCTCAAGCACAGCGGCGGTATGGTCAAGGATTCGAGCGCGGTCCAGACGGTCAACGTCGCGACAGGTCCCAGCAAGCCGAAACGCTTAAAACGGAAGGCGCCGAAGGAGCGGTCTAAGCATCAGACGCAATACGACAGGGCAACGACACCAAGTAACTGTGCTGGCAATGCGACGGCATGCAATTCGTCAGGGAATGCCGACTCTCCCACCACAAGTGCGCTCAGTACGGAAACACATGACACAAGGAAGGCCACTGCGCGTGCAATCGGAGACAGTACAAGCAGAGGACAAACGAACGGCGCCGGAGCTATCAATCAGAAAGTATTCAAAGCGTCAAGACGACGATGAAAGCACGACAACAGCGGAAGTTCGTCATCGCGCTCACCGGCGGACACTCAGTTCGATTCAAAGTGAACAGAGGATCGGACATAACCGTCATATCGAGGCGTCGTGGAAGCGAATTGGGTCACCTCGTTTACAGCCAGTCACGGGGGAGGCCTTCGACGCATCGAACAATCCAATTTTCTCTGGACAGACAACTAGAACGCTCGAGGTAAACGGACGAACGGCAGCAGGACTCATCCTCGTGGGCTATGGCAACAACGCACGCAACTTGTTGGGCCTCGACTTCATCGACAAGTTGGGCTTATGGATCTTGGCCACGCTGTGCGACAATGTCCGATGGATTACTCTCATCGATCAGTCCGCCAAGAAATGTTCCGAACCAGTCATCGTTTTCAACCCGCAGGAACGCCATCCGGAGGTTTTGCGACAAGGCACTAGGACGATGTACGAAGGCCAAGGCAACCCTCTATCTGCGCAACGACGCCAAGCCAGTTATTCGTTCCAAGCGACCAGTGCCCTACGCAGCTATCCAAGCAGTGAAATGGTAGCTCAGCCGGCTCGAAAGCAGGGCGTCATCTCGAAGGCGGACTGCTCGCGATGAGCAGCTCCAATCGTCGCTGTGAAGAAGGCATCCGGC
>QEWY01003079.1:0-39690 GCA_006503575.1 Baylisascaris schroederi
GGTCGTATGAAAAATTCTGAATGATTTTGGATTATATTAATGATATTTTGGGTTATTTTTTTTAACTTCTCACATAGCAGGATTTTATTCAATCGCTAAGTTGTACTATGATAGGCAAATCGATACATGATTGATTGGGATTTGAAAACTGAAATATTAAGGGAGCGGTTGTAGATATGCAGACGCCCTCTTCCCTCTTCCTCCTCTTTCATGCCGCTCATATGCTCTCGGAATGGTTTATTTGAGCTGAATAATTTTAACGGATTCGGAAATAAAAAGAATGATTTTTGTTGTAAAGTGTTATTTATTATTTAGCANGCCGCACTTATTTCCTGTAAAGTGTTTTTTATATACTGTTGGTTGCCGGATTGGTAGCCGTTTATTTCTATGTTTGTAATAGTGACGCTATGATACTTGTGTGGTAGGGTATTTGTGCTACTTGACAGATGCGGTATTGTGTGATGTGAAACTGAAGAATCCTTGAACCACATTTATATACCGAGTGCTTATTCTGAGGTATGGGAAGGGGAGAAAAAGGCTGCAGAAGAAGTTAGAAAAGCTGAAACAGAAAATCCGTAAATATATAAGATTTGGCGAAATCTATGTTTTTTAGTGCCAATGAATGGATTTTTTCCTTTGAACTTCTTCAGTAATAGTTTGATTCAATTTAAAATAGCTAGAAAACCCAATTTGTGCCTTCCCTTTTGCTTTTTGTATATTTTATGTAATGTCGGTGTATGTCATGAAATGTTTCCGACGAGTAACATTTGGAGCTGTAAAGGCTGCAAAAAAAGAAATGGAGCGAGGTCAATGTTTGTCGATTCGCAGAGAGAGTGCCATTCGAAAAGATGAGGGGATGGAGGGTTATATCTGCTCCATTCTCAAGTTTTATTCATAGTAGTTTCACTGTTTCATTTAAAAAAGTTGAAGACCGAGACAGTACAGCTGCTTTTCTAATGGGCTAAAGCGAAAGCAAGATCGGGCCTGAGACTTTGAGTGTGGTGGGACCTCGTTGAGGATGGCCAAAAAGCAGTACATACTTGAGGTCCCCCAGAGGGCCTTATTAGGCATTGTTGTAACAACCTTAATCTTCTGATAGCACGAGGTGATGTTCATATCCTAGTTGTTGTCTTCGCGGATTCTGCCATCTAATAATGTTCGTCGGAATCACCTCGTAGTACTTCCTTAACCGAATCTCCAGCCCTCTCCGTTTATTGTCTATTTTAAATAATTTGAAGGGAACGTTCTCACTCTAGGAATAAGCTCAAATATTTGGGTGATGCTGCGGTGGCGGCATCGTATATCCGACATCAGCAACAACAACAAGAACAAGGCGTGCAGCAGCTGCAGATTCGACCGCCACATATGTCGCTGATGATGAATCCTGGATTCAAATCTCCGATATGATTTTATTTTTAATTGCATTTCTTATTTGCTTGCTTATAACGTCGTCATTGATTCTGGTACTGCCGCACTTATTTCCTGTAAAGTGTTTTTTATATACTGTTGGTTGCCGGATTGGTAGCCGTTTATTTCTATGTTTGTAATAGTGACGCTATGATACTTGTGTGGTAGGGTATTTGTGCTACTTGACAGATGCGGTATTGTGTGATGTGAAACTGAAGAATCCTTGAACCACATTTATATACCGAGTGCTTATTCTGAGGTATGGGAAGGGGAGAAAAAGGCTGCAGAAGAAGTTAGAAAAGCTGAAACAGAAAATCCGTAAATATATAAGATTTGGCGAAATCTATGTTTTTTAGTGCCAATGAATGGATTTTTTCCTTTGAACTTCTTCAGTAATAGTTTGATTCAATTTAAAATAGCTAGAAAACCCAATTTGTGCCTTCCCTTTTGCTTTTTGTATATTTTATGTAATGTCGGTGTATGTCATGAAATGTTTCCGACGATTTATTTCCACTCTGTTGGAATCGGGATAAGAACTTCTTTCAATATGTTGAGTGCCAGGTAAATGTAATGCGTGCAACGGGTATGTCAAAATTTGTGATTAAAATAAATAGACATCAAACTTTATAATAAATTTATATACATTTATGTAAAAAATATGAGTAATTTTACATAGTAAAAACAAATACGAAAGTGAGAGTGCAGTGAATGCAGTGATTGTTATAATTATTGGCATATTGAAATGGCTTACGCACTAGTTGAATTAGCAAGGGGCAATTTGATGATGAAGGAGCGGTGCTTCTCTGCTTGGGCTTTTGCATCGATTGCGGCATGAACTCAGAAATAAAAAGGAATAGGGTTTGGGGAGGGAGAGGGATGGTTGGAGAAGGGAATGAGGAGAATAATAGGTTCTCAGTTTGCCTGTATTCTTCATATCGAAGAATATATGCAAATTGTTGTCTAAATATAGACAAATTTTATTTGCATTGGATTATTTTTTAAGGGATCGTCTGTAGTCAAGCGCAAATAATCCTTTTTTTCTTATTTTTTCTCTAAGAAACTTTTTAAAGATTTGTTTTTGAATTTTTCAGCTTTATTTGTAATATTCTTGAACTCTATGTTCAGACCACGCGCGATTTTTTTCTTTTTTTTTTACATATCTCTCTGATCATTTCTTTCTGCTTCCTATGTATTTTAATCAGTAGTACATCCCTTAGGAATAAATAACTCTTCATGTTGCTTCCGCTTCCGCTTAGATGAAGTTATGAGGTTGTCACTTGCAGTGACTATTTATCAGCGATTTAGTGCGTTTGAATTGATGAAAACAATTTGGAGTTGAGGTATTGGGAGCTAGTGGACTTCGCTTTTAGATTCTTTAAATATGGGACAATCATATTGTTGCTTGCAGTGTTCTGCTTTAAAGCTTTCTTGAGTAGGTAAAGAGCGCTTCCGTTTGCATCCTTTATATCAGTTTTGTTCTGCACCCTTGTGTGCACACTAAAGCGAATCACATTGAAAGCAAGTCACCTAGGCCGTGAGTGTGGCAGTCAGTGCTTGTGAAGGGTCTTCTAATGGACGATATTTATAGATGGCGATGGCGAATGGACTCGTCTACAGAGGTGGTTTGCCGATGGGTGCCGGTGTTGGTGGGATACCCGCTGCGATACCATTCCATCCGAATGAGATGATCAGCATGAACGCTGCTATGTACCTCCATCCGCGACATCTCATCGTACCTCCACTCTGTACCCCCCAGCAATTTGCTACGCAACAACAAATGATTGGTACTACTTGGAAGTATTTCAGGGAAGGGATTGCACCACTACATTTTTAACTGGAGGCGGAATATGTGTTGTTGCCACTCATACGAAAGCCTGTAAGAGAGCACCTAGTTTAGAGTCTCTAGTAAGAGGTTTTCTTGGAAGGGAGAGGAAAAGGGGAACTGGAGATGAGGCACTGCGACGAACCCTATACAACCTACGGCATCGATGTTGCCTTCTACGCGCTTATCATTACTGTATTTGCAGTTGCCTAATGACTGCTTTCTACCTCAGCAATAATGCATCGCGTTGAATTGTGTGACATCAGTCGCAGTATATTTTGGCCAGTTTTTCTGTGGATGTTGTTTTTTCTGTGTTGCAGTATAAAATGGAAGTGGTTCCGGAGCAGTTTATGGCACTGCCATCACCGAGTGGGACGCGACCTCCATATGAGCAGAGAGGTAGCATGGGGAACGGTCTGATGGGAACAAGTGCAAAGAAAGAGCATCCGGCGAATCATTACCGTGAGACAGCTGCCCCGCCTGCATGCTTCCCGGCCCAAAAGAATATCGCGTTGCTGACGGGGCGCTCGGGTGCTACGCTCAACGTGCAACCGGTCGGCGCTCAGCAGATCGAACTCGAGACGTATCAAACAGCCATGGTCAGGCAAGTTAGTTATTCATGAATAGTGAGAAGATCACTATGAGTTTGAGCTTCTGGCTTCGGAAATGAAGGCTTTTCCACGAAATTGGTTAGGAAGATGCTACTTGAAAGGTTTATTGACAGCTTTGCCTTTATTGTTGCCATCATTACTTTCACGTTGCTGTAAACTTCAAATATTTTATAGGAAAATGGTAGAAATCGCAAAAGTCCTATGAAGTGTATAGCCTTGCATCTGGCGGGATGGGCAATGTCCTATGTAGGTGTTGTTTTTTTTTAATATCGCTAATCATTTCTTTCTGCTTCCCATGTATTTTAATCAATAGTGCATCCTTTAGGAACAAATAACTCTTCATGTTGCTTCCACTTCCGCTTAGATGAAGTTATAAGGTTACGTGGAAATTATGTTAAACAGGTAAATAAGGCCATTGAATCTTCAAGTAATCTCCTTTCTATAGTTCGTCACTTATAGTGCGGTTTTGGTATTGAAAATATTTTAATTGGATGTGAAATGTGGCGCATATGAATATAGATTTCATAGAGAAGTGCTTCTTTTCTGTGTATTAATCTTAAATATCTGAAGGTAATGGTTACCATGAAATTTATGATGCTGAATTCGAATGTTTGTACAACGTAAACGGCTTTGATCGATGTTGAATGATATTACTTCGCATTTTGAATATCTAGGTGGCAGCTGCCTTTATTGCCTTTAATGTTCTTATTACTTTGGATGCATATCCCACTTTTGTTTAACGCCGAGAGAGATTGTAATAGAGATTGTAATGTGCGTTCTCGTGTCTCATTTCTGGCTAGGAAATATCAGTAAAAGGCGGTTCGATTCTCATTCTGATGGTTAGTCTCGGAGTTTTACCTTAATCTCCGGTTTTTGGGGAGTGTGTGGGAATGAGGTGGGTCGGGGTGGAATGGAAGGAGGAGCGAGAGTGGGGCTTCACGTGGATGTTTTCCCAGAGGTTTGCTATTAATTGTGCAGTTCTGATAGCTTTATAAGGGACGATAGGGCTGTCATTTTTAGCAATTTGAATGTTGACTTTGGAGCAGTTTTAAGGTGGTATATGAAGTGGTTGTAGTAAGAATGATTTTAATGTAAAATGAAGAATCAGTTCGCACTGGACGTGGAATTTCGAGTTGCGGTGGTGCGAATGTTTTAAGTCAAACTCATACAGAGGATGGAATTGAACGTCAAACTGTCGGATATTTATTGTGGAAGTGGTCAAAGGAGGTAACAAGTATCAACCCATTTAGTAATTTGTTGATAGGGTTAGCTGATCAATAATCAAATCATCAAATAAGTGATGAGATATGAACACTAAAATCACTACAGACATGAAATGTGATGATTGCAAAGGTGCTAATTTGCAGGTAAGTATTGAAAGGTTATCCATTTGCATGTTTTACCTCTCCCTTTAAAGAAGCATTTATAATATTCTGCCTTAACAGGTATCACTCAAATATTAAGGATGTTAGGAGTTGAATTGGTGGACGGTATTCGCATATTGTGCTGATTAAATTCTTTTTCATTGCCTTTTTCTTATATGTGGTTCACATAGCTTTTTAGGCAGTAACTAAAGCTTGCTATCTATTAGTGATATTATCGTTTCTTATTTGTAACTATCCACATTTCTCCGATCTTTTCTCATTTTCGGGTATTGCATTACTGCTTTAATGATCATTTTAGTTAACAGCTGCGCGTTTTAAGCCGTTTTGAATTTGCATATATTTTAGAGGTGTATTTTCGAATATCGATGATACTTTTGAAATGTCCATTTTAACTTAGATGGTACTCTTGCTTGTTTGGTTTTGTTTTTTTTTTGTATTTATTGATCGATTTGCTTGGCTTTGTGTTATAACTGTTTATGTGGTTGTTCATTTTCTGTCGCTATAAATCGAAATTAAGATTGCTGAATAGTGTTCATTGTGGTGGTTGTTTGATTAATGCTTCCCATGTATTTTAATCAATAGTGCATCCTTTAGGAACAAATAACTCTTCATGTTGCTTCCACTTCCGCTTAGATGAAGTTATAAGGTTACGTGGAAATTATGTTAAACAGGTAAATAAGGCCATTGAATCTTCAAGTAATCTCCTTTCTATAGTTCGTCACTTATAGTGCGGTTTTGGTATTGAAAATATTTTAATTGGATGTGAAATGTGGCGCATATGAATATAGATTTCATAGAGAAGTGCTTCTTTTCTGTGTATTAATCTTAAATATCTGAAGGTAATGGTTACCATGAAATTTATGATGCTGAATTCGAATGTTTGTACAACGTAAACGGCTTTGATCGATGTTGAATGATATTACTTCGCATTTTGAATATCTAGGTGGCAGCTGCCTTTAGTGCCTTCAATTTTCTTGTTACGTTGGATGCATATCCCACTTTTGTTTAACGCCGAGAGAGATTGTAATAGAGATTGTAATGTGCGTTCTCGTGTCTCATTTCTGGCTAGGAAATATCAGTAAAAGGCGGTTCGATTCTCATTCTGATGGTTAGTCTCGGAGTTTTACCTTAATCTCCGGTTTTTGGGGAGTGTGTGGGAATGAGGTGGGTCGGGGTGGAATGGAAGGAGGAGCGAGAGTGGGGCTTCACGTGGATGTTTTCCCAGAGGTTTGCTATTAATTGTGCAGTTCTGATAGCTTTATAAGGGACGATAGGGCTGTCATTTTTAGCAATTTGAATGTTGACTTTGGAGCAGTTTTAAGGTGGTATATGAAGTGGTTGTAGTAAGAATGATTTTAATGTAAAATGAAGAATCAGTTCGCACTGGACGTGGAATTTCGAGTTGCGGTGGTGCGAATGTTTTAAGTCAAACTCATACAGAGGATGGAATTGAACGTCAAACTGTCGGATATTTATTGTGGAAGTGGTCAAAGGAGGTAACAAGTATCAACCCATTTAGTAATTTGTTGATAGGGTTAGCTGATCAATAATCAAATCATCAAATAAGTGATGAGATATGAACACTAAAATCACTACAGACATGAAATGTGATGATTGCAAAGGTGCTAATTTGCAGGTAAGTATTGAAAGGTTATCCATTTGCATGTTTTACCTCTCCCTTTAAAGAAGCATTTATAATATTCTGCCTTAACAGGTATCACTCAAATATTAAGGATGTTAGGAGTTGAATTGGTGGACGGTATTCGCATATTGTGCTGATTAAATTCTTTTTCATTGCCTTTTTCTTATATGTGGTTCACATAGCTTTTTAGGCAGTAACTAAAGCTTGCTATCTATTAGTGATATTATCGTTTATGCTGAATAGTGTTCATTGTGGTGGTTGTTTGATTATTGCATCGCTTTTTGCTATTTGTCGGATTACCTTCAATATTATAAACATTTCAATTGTTTATTAATTATATAGATATAAGGGGGATTTTTGTGGTGAGTATGGAAAGATTTTTGTGGGTTATATAGGTCTTATATGAGAGTACTGTTGAGTATAGATGCTGAAAAGAAAACGACGAAGCGAAGTAATCGTCCATGAAGGAAGAATGAAAGGAAGGCGAGGAGTGATGACAATGAAATACTATCCAATGTTAGCTGAGGATGGAGACAGTTGAGGGCAAAGTTATCAGCAAGGAGATCCTAGTTGTTGGACAGGTCATCCCTAACAAGGAATATGTATTGTCAGAAGCAGATCGTGGGGGAAGGGGGGAGGGGCTTGGTTGCTGAATGGCAATACAAATGGTGCAATACTGCTTTATTGTCTATCGTTCAGCCTCGACCGCTGTTTGTGTTTTGCCAATATTAACGAACAAAAACACTTAGAAATGCGTCGTTTGCGTTCGGTATCGCTTTGTTTGATTCGTGTTGTTGAATCGTTTTCTGGATTTAAGAATATGACTAACGAATCCATGGTGGTGGTCGAATATTGATTTGGTAAAGGAGATGAGAGAAGGGGGTCGAAATATACGAACCGATCTACGACAGCGGGTCGACGCCGTTAGCGCCAATCGAGAAAGCGCGAGATTGGTAGCAGCTGGCAATGGGTAGCAGCAGTTAGTTATTCAGTATGTTGTTGATATTCCTTGAACTTGAACTGTAAATCTACTAGGTCGGTGTCTTCAAGGTTTATTCACAGATATGTAAAAGTGAAAAAGAAATATAATCTTAAATTTTGCTTATAAAGGTGTGGGAAAATCGATCAGGAGTGCAGCTAGGAGTTGATTTGATTCAATTTTCCTAAGAGTGATTGGTCTCATTTAGAATGATACTGTTCTTATAAGCGTTGAACGTGTTTTGTTGAATGCTTCTTGCGATTCGGTTGGCTATACTTTGAGTTAAGATTGTTGCCAGAACCATATCTTTTGGGATAGCGATCGCCCTCCTTTCTACGCGGTCTTTGTGATTTTTATCCTAAATCTTAGGTCGTTCCATTCCGAAACAGGAAGATTATTGAAACGAGGTAATCTTATGCAGGTAAAGCCTTGGGCACATTAACTATATTATTTTAGCCGTCTTGCATAAGTAAGTATATAAATTTAGGTGGATGTTGCAGAGAGCCTCTTAATAGAAATAGAATGAAGTCTTTTTCTGTTGAAAGGGCATTTGAGGTTGTTGTTTGCATCTTGTAGGCCATTGCATATTGCCATCAGTCCTCAATCCTGACCTCCTTCCCCAGTCCCCAGTCTCCTTCCCCAGTCCCCAGTCTCCTTCCCCAGTCGCCAGTTCTTCATCATTTATATAGTAGCGGAAATATATGAGCTATTCGATTTTTTCAATTGAAATTGATATATGAATTGGTCTATTTTCTTTACAATTTTTATTTATGTAATTGATTTGTAACTGAGCAATATTGAGAAGTTAAATTATGTCCTGGGTGGTGACTGAAAGTCTCAATTCAGGACCATTTATTCAAATGAAAGGAAAGGTGGAGCGACATGTCGGTGGAACTAGCATGATGTGCCCCTTAGAATCTTATTTAATTTACGAATCAATTTTATCACAAATGAAGAAAAAATAAGAATAATGTCCATCGGTTTTGAAAGATTTGGTTGCCCATACAAATCTCTAATGAAAGATTCGTGGTTCTATGATGTAGCCGATAAAAGACGAGTTTCGATTTGCACCTTCTCGAAATATGCTTTCGGATTTTATTATACGGTGGGATTGTACCCCCAAATTTCACATCCTCAGCTTCAATGGTTTTGCGAATTGAGATTGACGGTCAGACAGAGCAAACACGACATCAGACATAACATTAAATGTGGAGTTGTGAGAATTCGAGAAGAGTTACTCTTCGCAACGCATATGAGAAGCAATGTATTGGCTTAACGGGAGTGGTTTTGCACCGTTATGTTCTCAGTTTGTAGCAACTGAGACGGGCGGTGCTCGATTGGGTGCTTTAGTGCTGCATAGGTGGCCAATCTTAACGGAAGTTGTCCATGTGGGTTTGTAATTTGAGCATGATGCTCGCAGGCACATACGCACACACATATACTTACATACACGCATATACATAGACATATGCACACATGCACATACATGCGTATCACACAAACAAAGCGAATACACCATACACGCACACAAACGAATAGTGCGCTGATGATGTTTTAATGCATAGCACTAGTTTGATTGCAATGATGCTGCGCTGTCTAGCGTTCTGCTCCCCTCGTGCAATATAGAGCAGCGCAAAATCAATGAGGTCATTTTCTACACGTATGCAGAGAACGCCCTCTATGTGCGTGTATGATGCTGCAACTACCAACCAATAGGGAGAGATAGCCATCGCTGTCTAGAAAGCTATGAGTGCGCACCCCTGATCGCCACCTGTTGTTGTTATAACCCGAACGGCACGCTATATTATGCCGCCCCGAATAGCACTTACATTTTACATGTGCGAGAGTTCTTTTAAATTTAAAATTGTTAGCGGATACTGTGATTGACCTGATATTGGGTTTCTTCTTTGTTGGAATTGGTGTCTTTTTTAGCGATTCAACAAATTTGCTTATTACTAATTGGGCTTTCTGTCTAATTGTGTGGCAGTTATGGAAATGATTTTCTGGAACGAGGTCATTTCTTTGAGTTGGATGACCTAAACAAGGATCTAATATTTTCTTTTTTAGGAAGAAAGGGGTGAGAAGTCAGAGTGCCTATAATACGTTTTAGGTCTTTTTTGGGAATCAAAGCAACTAGGAGTTATGTCGTCGCACTAACTTTCACAAGAAACATTATTCCTCACAACATCTTTGTTTCACCCTCCACCATGTAGTTTCTGCAATCATTGTACATTCTTGTGCAAATTATGCAAATTTTTTTCCAGATTGATAGGGGTGAAGTTACGTCACATATGCTATATTCATTGCATCAGTATTATGCCTGTACAAAGTAGCATATAGGGAGCAACGAACTCTCCGTGCAATTGCTTTTTCGCTGGTCGTTGTTTTAGTTTGAGATTTGTGTGTACATCTTCTAGCAGGCAAACTTTGAGGTTTTCAACTTGGATTGGTCGAACTTGGCTCCACCCATCTCCTCATCGAGTTCTTAGTTGCAAGTTGCAGCCAGATTGAGAGAGGTGGGGGGGGGGGGNGGATAAAAAGAATCTCTGAGATGGAAAGGGAAAGAGAAAGAGAGATAAGAGGGAAAACTCAATATGCTCATAGTGATGGTTGCTTAGAGCCCACCGTAAACTAGAGCTAAATGAAAATATTTCAGTGAAGGTATCCTTGATTTAGTGTGAAATGGGCATTGGTTCTAACTAAGTCAAGGTGGATACTTCAAAGTTCCGGAAGTCGGATATTTATCAACTTGGCAATGTAAAATTACTGAAGGAAAAGACGTGCATTGTTCTTGGCTCTACGCAAGCACTTTCAAGGAAAAAGGATGTCGCAGAGAAGTGATTTAATTGTTTTAAGAATCTTCCGTGCGGGATATTCCAGTATATTCGAGGTTTTTTATCCAGTGCTTTCCGCTCCCACTTTTGTCTCACTCCGTTTTTTTTCGAAATATTGAACATTCGTTTCAAAGCATTCATTACTTTTGTGTTAAAGTGATTTCAGAAGAGACAACATGGACAAGGAGTAATACGGAGATCGACAGTTACAAGTGAGAGAGAGGTACAACGAGACAATGAGAGTAAGAAGGAATACGATCCACTCAAGAATACCTCAGTAAAGAGTGACGTCGCTCAACAGGTAAGTTCTTTGATTCTGCCAGGTTTTTCCGCTTCTTCTGTACGCAAGCTTAGCACAATGTACCTATGAATTAGTTTGTTAAAGTCAACATAGCCTGTTGAGCTTTTTTATTGTGATTTGAAGATCTGCGGCACTTCCAATTTTACAAGCGATTTTTTGGATTACCGTTTTTATGGTTTCATTGAATTCATATATGACTTTGATTGGCTGCAGATGTTGATGTAATTTTTTTAGTGTGGATGCTTCTAAATTAGTTTTTTTGTGTGCTAGCGAGCTAGCTATTGGTGATGTGAAGTATTTTTACCAGAGTAATAGAACGCAAGTTGTGCTTGGCGCGGTTTTGCATATGGCCACGCACGGTGATGGACTTTTGATGAGTCTGTTGTTGATAAGGAATTGTACTGCTTATGTCCTGTTGGCTGTTTGCACGCGCAGTTAGCTGGCAATAGGAGACGCTGTCCGTTTGATTTTCACTCTTATCAAAGTTAGATTTTTGCTGTGGTATGGGTGAGCAAATTAAAACTTTTGCATGTGATGTATCACAGCCGGATGCCCCCTCATTTCAATACTTTTCTACCTTATCACCACATAAAGGTTTTGTTATGTTTTTGAAACATTCAGTATCACTTAAATTGAGTCATGAGCGGACAACGAAGTTCCACTCAGAATGTCGAGCTAAATTGCCACTTATATGTGAGTGAATGCGAATTATTTAAAAAATATATTGAATAGTAAGTTTACCTAGTGTTTTGTATGTGGGAAGATGTTTTCGTGTATAAGAGATGGTAGATCGCCGTACTTTCTCTGCATTAGGATTCTACGAGTGCAGCAAATGTTGTTTTTGTGCTGCAAACTCGTATTTGGTTTTTAGCAATACTTGAGATAAGGGAGGACCTGAGCTGCATCGACATCGATGGGTTCATTGGTCATTATCTTTCACTAAATTGCTGCTCAGGAATGTTGAAACATAAACGCCTTTCAAGCGTGATACAAGTTTGCAATGCGCTCTTTAAAGACATTTTCCTGGACATGCGAGTGGCGAGGTTATCGATATAGTGGCGAGGCTTTCGACATGCGATAGATCAAATGTTTTCGGCACACTTGAGGTTTGTTTTCACTTTTTAAGGAAATTTTTTGACCTTTGAAGTGACATAAAATATATTTTTGCTGATCGTTTCGAAGGCATCGTTGTGGGTTATGTCAGATTTAACAGTCACTTCACTGAGAATAAGACTAATTTCTTGAATGCTTGTGGTATGGTTATACGTTGTTTGAAAAGGTATTGCTGTAGGGATATGGCCTGCGGTGCAACAGATTTTAAGTGCTTGTCCACTGATGTTTGCAACTTCTGTGCTTTAATGACGGCAAGGCTATGATGGTTAAAAACCGGTGAACGAAAATGATAACCGGTATAAATTAAATGATATCTTTAGTTGAGTTAGCGACGGACACGGTAAATGTGCTTTACGCTTGTGAACTAAATTATTTTACGTTGTAGGTGTTGAAAAGAAGCAACGTTTAATTCAAGCAACGTCTTGCATGATTCAAAAGGAACATCACTTCACGGCATCAATAGAGACGGAACACGTTCTAGAATAAATTGCAATCTGGCGAGGTTAGTGGTTGCAGTAGCATAGTCCGACTGCGTTCATTTCTGGTGGGCGATGCGTTTTGGCAAGTTGTAAGTGATATTACTGAGAATGGTAAGGGATCACAATACAGGGCATCTGAAAGTGCGAGTTCCTTCTGGCCTAGCTTAGATAGAGCAAGTATTTTGAGAGATAGTTCTTTCGGACCCATTCTGCCCGCATCGTTTATTGTCGTCGTTGCGGTTTTGCTTGTAATGCGTTCAAAAAGTTCGTTATTAAGGAATTAAAGGTTTTTCGATGATAGTTTATTTCCCCCGGTATGGTGTTTTTTACGGCTCTAAGCAGCGCACTTAGGTCTTTTGGAAAATCGGATGATGCTGTTCCGAGAAGTCAGATAATGAACTACTTCTGCTTTCTACCTTATGTGTTTATGCATACATATGGGTATGTTTATGTGTATGTATATGTACATTTATATACATGGATGTTTTATTTCATCATTCTAAATCGTTCTATGTTGTTGTCTTGTGGCAATAAGAATGCAGATCCGAGGCAAACTGCAGCGGGAGTTTGTTTTGCAGGTGGACAGGAATGCGGTGCTGTTCCACAGCTTAAAGTGCCGGATTGTGCTAGCGCAAAACGCATCTGGAAATGCGCCGTAGAGCATCATTCGTCCCTCAGGTTCGCTTCTTTTATTTGTTCGATCGCGCACTATTTTACTCAAGCAGTTGAAGATCATTTGAGTATTTCTGGTGTTCAAAGGTTGTTTCACTCGTAACTTTCATTGCTTTCGGTGGTCACTTCGGGACGTTCGAAAGGAGTGACATAACCATTTTTGCGGGATCACTGTTTCGCAATATCGGGCGTAGCTGTATATGCGAACAGAAATCGCCATATGCTTGTAGTAGTGATTAACAGCTCAGACAGCCCATCCTTATACGTTACCCAAATTGGCCAACGCGAAGTTTCGTGATTTAGCCGGTTCTTGATATTGTGTGGTAGTTATGTATTACCAGTTTTATTTTGTTAGCGTTAAAAATTCTTAAAAGTATCTTACTAAGATTGATGCAGCCGGACGAGAAGCCGCACAAAGGATTGCTCAAGTAGGGTTCACGAGGATTCAGGTATCAAGACAGAACCCATTTTCAATCAAAGACTTCGCAGATGTTCGATCACTTGGCGGCTACCGCTAGAAGATCTCATAGCGCTCGCTTGGCATCTCGAAGCGATGAAAGTCGTATGTCTTTCCTTACTGCAATTTTCTACTACAGCTATCGTTGAGATTTCGCATCCCCCAGTTTACGATTAATCGTGCACTCCTCCAAGTCATTTTGAAATGTTAATTTTATGCGATTTACCAATTCCGCATATTTTCATAGCTCTGTAAAATATTTTGTTCACCGTATGAAATGTGACTAAGGCCGTTGATGGTCCGTGAGGAAAATTTTCGTTTACGACAAACTTCAGTGATACCGCTTGAGCAATGAGCCTTTAGAATATGGGGTTTTACTAGCAGAAGTCGTTTATTATGAAAGTTTTGTTAGGTCAGCGACAATTTGTAATTCTTTGGGCATATAAAAGGAAATTTTTTTCGGTCCTGTGAGACTGACAAAAGAAAGATTTTGATAAACGAATGTCGCTGTTTTTTTTTTTCTCCCATAGGTTTGAGTGTAGAGAAGCCAGGTGGAGAAAGGGGAGAAGGCTATTTGGGTTCTTGCAGGTATCTGAACTGATCTAGCATCATTTTTTTTTGTTACACAGGTCGTCTAAAAATTTGTCTGTAAGTAAATATCTGGCTGAATAACTTTAAGTTCTGCAACGGCCATGAACTGTAAAAAGAATAGCTTTCTCATCATATCTTGAATCCAGCTGTTCTTCCGCTGTAATTGCTGGATAAAATTTTGCTGGTTCCCTTGCACAAAATTGCTAAGATAAGGGTGCTGCCCGGGGATTTCTAAAAGTCACCTCTTGATTGTTCATTGAAATTGTTTTCAGTCGCACCGGAAGCAGTGAAACATATATCACCGCCTCATCACCCGATGATGGCATTTCACATGACGTCAGTCTTTAAAGTAACGTATTATCATGAGGAATTTCGTTCGAATTATCCTCTTATCAACTTATATCTCACAATAATGTGTGGTATTAGCAAAGGGCATGACCGATCAGAGTTTTGGGTCTCGACGACTGAATAGGTTTCAATGAATTCTGAGGAGAAGTTGACTGTTTCACTATTTATCATATTTTAACTGTTTGGGTGGAATCGGCTAAAAAGCTCTTCTACCATGACTCATATCATTGAAAAGTGTCGCGTATAACCTTAGCCTGTTTGAGTCATTCTCTTTTCCTCCTTTTGCACATTCTTTTCTTACTACCCCATTTTTCATCTGTTATGAGCGTAAACCGCAAGTAGCGAATATTTCTGCGAGGGTCTTGAGGATGAACTAAAGGTTCAGTTTATTTTAACCATTTCATTTCCTTTCGGAGCTCTTGACTCAACTAATTAAGAAACAGAAGTTCAAATGAAAATCTCCTTTGTTAATCAGAAAAGAAGATTGCTGGTCACGGATTTCTAGAACAGTAGAATAAAAGCAGTTGGAGCGGTGGGGTGAGACTCTTAGCGGTTGGCGATTTTGTGCTAACAATGCACAGTCAATTTTTATTGTAATGTTTTCATTTGTTTTATGAGTATCAAATGTACGCCATTGTAGAATGACTATCACAAATCGCGTATATGGAAAACTGTACTTTTGATAAATCTGCTCTTTTCTTTGACATTAATCGCCCACGCTTTGACGTTCAGATCTTCAGAATCAAATCGCTGATATAACGAACTGGTTAAGACTGCCATTGAAACTTGGTAATCCAACGCCGGTCGCGCATTCGACTTTTCGTTTCACGGTTCCCGCCAGCCAATGTCCAACCATACATCCGGACTGGGAATCACCGAAAGGCATCCCGATTGAAGCGATCATCTTCGGTGAGCAAAGGTCGTTACGGTTTCACGTTCTCTTCAGAGGAAAAAGATTTATCCTCCAAAATGAAATGATCCCATGTAGCAGCAGAAAGCCATTTAACTGGCCGTAACGTACCATAGTGCTTTTAAGACGAAGAGATATAATTGTTACTTAGCTGAGGAACTGCAGTTACTTAGCTATTTCCGATTCTCGAACATTTCTACTCAAAATCCCTTTTCTGCAATAATTCATGTCTGAAATACAGAAAGAGAATTTTGTTATCATCTTATTGATTATTGTTACTGAACTCTGACAGAACATCTTTTCCGATTTTAGCGATGAAGTAGTGAAACTTTTTTGCCTCTCTTATTATGGGTTATTTGCGCGTCACATTTCCTCCGTTTACTCTTCTCAGAGAATTTTCGGGCGAAGAACGAAGTGTATTCTCACTTTTGATTTTTTCTACGCTTAAAGACCATTAAATGATATAATTTATGAGTAAAATAGCTATGCAGAATTTTTTAATTGGAATGAAATAGGTATTTTAGTATCTACATGCCACTTCTATGTGTCTTATTCTTTTCAGGTTTTGGGATGTAGGATGAATTGGAAAAGCATACAGCTTCAGAGGACTTACAAAAATCCAAAAATGAGGTCCTGGAGTAGCGCAATTGTGTAGGGATGTTCGCATTCGAGGGAGGATGCGACGACGGATACAGGTGAGTCTGTCCTCCATCAATTTTTACCGATTGGATGTCACTTCCTCTAGACTAGGCGGTCAAATTTTCTGATTGCCATATTTTGCGAACTATGCATCCTATATAAAAATGGGCGTAACTTTGAACTCGTTATGCCAAATTCGTTCCAATAAGCCTACTTGCATGCTAAAATTCTGGACATTTTTGTTTTATGTAGCATTAAAATAGTCCCTGATAAAGGAGACCTCTGCAGCTAAAAAATGCATCCCTTATCAGAAGACAGGCGAAGTTTTTCCTCCAACCTTGCAAGAGATTCAGTGTTTTGAAATGTTCAACTTTTTCCACTTTCTCCGCCTCTCTCCCTTCCATCCATTTTTTGGGGGAGAAGAGGGTTCTACTTCTTAGCATGTGTTACACGCATTTGTCATATTCTTTCACTTGTACACGTTATATACATCAACGGGCTAAAAATTTTCGCAATGAAATTTGCTGTGTATATTGTTAATTTCATCAGCCGCTGTTGTTAGGCGTGTTCATGTTCCAACCAACTGATTCCGGATCCGGCAATTGATCGTCTGTGCCATCAAAGCGACTGTGTTCAACTCTGTTTTGCACTACCTAAGTCATCACACTCTTCAGAGGCATAACCATTGGTAAAGAAATGTGGCTGCAGAACAGGTCAGTTCATCACATTTTCCGCCATTAATTTTTTTTTGTCATTCTTAAATGCAGAAGCCCAATAAATAGTATTAAGGAAGTATCCAAAAGAGAGACTGGAATTTGGGGATTCTCTCTCATTTGTCGGTGAAAACATTAACAGTTCAATAAATTAAAGCTAATTGTTTACTCCGTTTATCTTAAGGAGAATCTTAAGGAGTTACTGTTTTGTTGTATTCCATCACTGTAATGTCAAATTCCATCTGCAATCTACCCACTTGATTCTACACACTGTTCATCGGCAAACTAAGATTTCATGTAGTTTCCGGCTTCAGCTTAGGATCATTGTGGTGTCCATCTGTCACTAGCAGAAATCACAACTATATAGGTGAATTTGGATGTTTGCAGTGAAAAAAGCGCCGATTTCTGATAGTTGTTCTATCGGTTGGAGGTATAAGAGCTGTGGGGAGAATGTTTGACGCTTTCGCATTGATGATTCGGTGTTTGCGAGTCATCTCAGCTGTGAGCCGCCTTTTGACATTAGCTTGCTTATGGGACTTGCGATTGAGCCAAGAAATGAAATTGAGCCATAAAGGGGAAGTTGTATGATGTGAGGCATTGAGGTTCGTGTTTTGAAGTATAACAATGCTTGTTTTACTCCAGCACTCATGCATCTTTGCTACAATTCATAATTGGCTTGTGATTTTCATATTTTTGCGTATTGGCTTCCTATTCGTGGGTGCGCCACTGTGTGCTTCAGCATTGACTCATTTGATTAACGTGCAGTGGTGAGTGTTTTTACTTACTTATTAGAGATGTTGATCTTTAATGTTATTTGGTTTGCATGCTGTTCTTTCATTTTGATTTGTTAGATTATTGTTCTTTTATAGGTTTTAGTTAATCGTTACCTTTTCGATTTAATGTCTTTTCATAGTTCTCTCTCAAGTATAAAGCGTATATAGAGTTTATTATCAGCGATTTGAAATCAAAAAGAAAGTAGACCAGTGGTGCCAGCAATATCATTTTATCATGAAATTCCTTTACATGAAGGCTCAACAAATTGCGGTTTAATATCATTAGGTGAATGCAAGCAATTCAAGGTTTCACTTCTTAGAAAGTGCTGCTTTAACACTCAGGGATCGTTGAGTGTTAATATTCTTTATTCGCACAGATCAAAGAACCTCATTGCGATGCTCATCTTCATAGTGCTGATGTGCGAATTAGTTTCAGAGAGTTTGTTTTCTGTGCATCACTAATATTGTTTCTGCAAGAAGGTTGTGTGATGTGATTGCAGCTCGTTATTTAAAAATGTCGATATGTTCGCTTTATTTTATTTTCTATATCGTTTTGGCTGTGTGTTGCAGCAACCGACAATGCTCCAAAAGCGAGTGCTCCATCGAGTCAGCTATTGCCTTTCGCCTACCATCCTCAACACTCGAACCCACCATTTGGTCAACAACCCTACGGTAGATTACTGTCGATTGATTTCTTCTCATATTTGTGCTGATTTTATATCGTCGTCGGGTTGAATGGCTTTTGACACACTTTCATCCATCAGAAGAGGTTTGCGCGCAGCAATCGATGCAGGGGTCGAGGTTTGATTTGATCTGTCGTTACTGAAGTCAGCTCTCTCTTTCCTTTGCTGCAATTGGTGCATGTTGCAGGCAAAAATCACATACAGTAGCAGAATTTTAAAGTTACAATGGGGCTGGAGAAGAGCGTGGCGTGCTGCGAGAAACAGAGGAGGGAAAGAAAATTGGATAGCATTTCAAAAGCTTTTTTTTTTCAGCTGAGCCTAACCGAAAATGCTGAATGATTTAGTGGCGTAGCAATAGGTAAAAAAAATAATTCAGTTTATGAGTGCGTTCTCTCATTCTCAGTGGGCAATATTCATCTTGCTTCATTACTTCTGCATTTCTAATAGTCCGCAAAAATTTTTGACGACCTTCCTTGCATCGATCTACGTTCGAACTTCTCGAATCTGTTTGCACACTTCAGTGAAATGCTGGATTCCACGTGCGTAGGTTATATGGGCAACGGTAATGACCATTTGACTCTTCTAGGATGGTATTGTTTTCCACCCTCCTAATTCGGGCTCACCATATCCATTTTTTGCAGCTTTCTGTGAGCAGTCGGTCTATTGATGCAGAGAAATTTTTCCAAAGTCATGTTACATTAACAGTCTCTATCATGTTATAGCTTGACTGATTACACCGCCGGCGCGATTTTTGTCAGAGTTCACATTGTTTGTAAGATTGCAATAGAGGAAGTTTATATTGTTTGTGAATATACATCCACGTCACTCAACGGACTGTATTTTTGTTTGAGGGATATATTCGACGGAATTTTCTCTCCGATCTTCTAGCTGATCGCCTACTAAAATATGATTAGTCGATGAATTCTCTGTTATAAATTTTTAAGGTCTCCTTCAAGTGGTTCTTTAATTTATATTCAGTTTTGATCGATATTCTTCTTAAATGAGAGAGTATCGAGTGGTGCCACACTGTGTGAGAGGAAAATAGGTTGATGGCATAGAGCGAAAGAGACGAATAAAACGCCATTTGTATTGCGAAACTCTCAGAGGTAATAAGGAATATCTGAACGGGATTGTGGTATCATAAATAGACTTGTTCGATTCGATGCGCCGTTGTTGTTTTGAATGTACAAAACATTTTAATTTTTGCAGATTCTCGCTCATTCCCTTTCATCAGTTCTCCTTCCTCTTTGCATGCTCCCTTCCGTGTTGTCCTTTAATCAAAATCTTGCCTGCAACTTCACATGAAACATGTGAGGAAATAACGTTTAGACTGCTTTTTTCTGAGTGCTGAAACACTTTCGGTGTGAAGAATAAGCTTGCTTCTTAAATGAAAGCCATTTTCTAGCTGATTGCAGCAGCTGATCATGAATCGCGAATAGCAAGCTTTTAGTTCTGTGCTTACTTTTGGAGGATGTGTGCTGCGACGTTGTAGATCACCAACCGGTCGCTCACTGCTACCTTACATTTTCGAATAAAGATTTGGCGGCGCAAAAATGCTTTTCTTTATGTTTTATTAGTACGGATACGTTTGATTAAAGTGTTTGTTGTGTTTCGTTTTCATTCTTTGTAATGCCATATTTGGTCAAGATTCAAGATCCATTAGGAGAGATGCCAAAAATGATACTCCTTGGGGGGATTTTTTTAATTTTGGAATTTCCAGTTTTTCGCAGTGCTTGTCTATCGTTCACTTGCGTTCCTGTAAACTACAAGATCTAGTTGTGAAATAAAACAAGATCGATAAAACGTAAGAAAACGCAGTGTTTTGATAGATTTTTTGCTGAAGGCGACGATTTGATATGCGGAACGATTCTTGCCAGTCTTGCTGTGCGCGTTCGCCAGCGATCCCAATCTTCATGCGGCCGTATTTATATCGACGAACAAATAATGGCGAAAAAATATAGTTGTGAAATAAAATAGGATCAGAAAAGACGAAAGAAAACTCAGTGTTTTGATGGATTTTTTGCTGGAGGGGACAATTTGGTATGCGGGACGATTCTTACCAGTATTGCTGTGCGCGTTCGCCAGCGATACCACTCTTCGTGCGGCTGTGTTTGTATCGACGAACAAATAACGGCGCAAAGTGGCGCAAAAATATAGTTGTGAAATAAAATAAGATCAGAAAACGTAAGAAAACGCAATGTTTTGATAGATTTTTTGCTGGAGGGGACGATTTGATATGCGGGACGATTGCTATATATAGCTGTATGCGACGATTCTTGCCAGTGTTGTTGTGCGCATTCCTCATTCTCGCTATCGGGTCAGTGTTGCTGCAAAAACGAATATCGCCGGTCTGTATTCTCGCTATCGGATCGGTGTTGTTGCAAAAACGAATATCGCCGGTCTGTCCGTTCGCAGCGCATTCATCCGTTTCATTTGTTTGCTTTCTTCAGCATGTGATTTAGTGATTCGCTTGTTGGTTTTTTAATAATTTCTGTGCCTCTACAGTTAGGTTGGGAAGTTTCGATATTTGCATATTGCTTGCGATTAGAATGGTTCATTTAATTCTAATTAGCTCATATTCTAGGATTGCTGAGCCTTGATTGGTTAGAATCGCACACTTATTCGATCGTCTTCAGCCGATGAACCAATAACCTACAGTATCGTTGCGCGAATTGTTCCTACCATGATCGTATCACAGATTGCAATATTCCAGTCAAGAAGCACTGCTTTTGAGATATGAATATCTGAACAATACGAGATAAAACCAAGAGGGTGATTGTTCACAAGAAACATTTGACGAACAGTTCACAAATAAATACACGATGTCGTTGCAGAAGACCTGTTACCGAGGAAGTGCGAGCGGATCAAGCCATACTAGATGCAGCACCGCTGTATGTTCGTGCCGAGAATCCCCTACCAACTGAGGTGGATATAAGTTGGCAAGGCACCACCTTGTCTGCAGACGAACGGGGAACTGTCCGAGTATGAATACGAAGTGCGTCATGTTGATGGTAACTCACAGGTGGCATTTGCAACAAACACAGTCCGCGGTACAAGGACCAAGGTCGTCGAACTTAGTCCGTTCACACGATACGCAGTTCGTCTGAAGGCGTATATCCGCAAAGGCCAGGCTCAAGGTCGCAGCCTGTTCATTTCCAGACTGCTGCTGCACCACAGGTTTCTTCCTGACGTTTATTTCGGAGTGTTCCTTCATATAGCGTGATGAACCGTTTATTAGTAATGTCGTAAGTGTTGAGTCGACTAAAACAAGTTCTGATTTTGGCTTCGGGGTGTTCAGTGGTTTCGGAAAAACTATGCAAACCCACACCAACTTACGCTGTGGAAGTTTGTAGACCAGCGGATCTAAATTCGAGTCAAATAAGCCGTAAGTCATCGTAACTAAGAGTACGTTCCAGATAAACAACGAATAATCTCATTCTAAAATAGTTAAAGATAAGCAGAATTTGGAGTGCGATTGTGGGATGAAGTGGTACGTGTGGAGAGGAAAGAAGGTTATCTTACCCACATGAGCATGAATTTGAACCATCTCCGTGAAGCATCTTTTCATCCATCCAGTGCATCTCGCTGATCTGTAATTCCTTTTCCAGACAGAACCACCCCGATAATGAAGGTGGTAAGTACAAGCGTTGATACTGCTCCTGTCGTAGAACAGCAACCGAGAGGATACATCGATAAATATAAATGTCGAGATGCGATTGTGAGCACCGAAAACTATCAAGAAAAAGTTCGCAGCAAATAACCCGCGTGCTCGGGATGTACCCGTTTTGTGGGTCACCAACGGCATCGTCGGGATCGCGTCTCCATTGCGGGCATATTGATGGATTGCAACCCGAACGAGAATATGATTTTAGGATTTGTTTAATTTGATCATTCGCATATCGTCTACGCATCTCTGTTATCGAAGTCGTAGCTGTCTTCACTATGGTATTCGATTCTTTAAGATTCTTTTTTGTTGTTACTGGCCAAAGACAGTGTGGAAACCCGCAAACTTTATCTTTGCACCACATTTTCGGAGAAAAAGGCGATGGGAAGCACACCTTAATCCAGAATAAAAGGCTATGAGAGGAGCTGGCTGTTTGGAAGCTACCTACATTTATCCCAGATCTATACAAAAACTGCTTTCGAAATCCTCAGCATTCCGCTACGCTCGAAAAAGAAACATTTGGGTGGAGGAGGGAGGAAGAAGACAAATATCCACAAAAACACTGGACGCTTCCTTTCAGCACGACCCTACCAACAGTTTACATGATGAAATGCACTTATAAATGCGTCTGTAGCGGTTTCAAGAGAAGTTTTCCATATTAGTAATTAAACATTGTTTGTATATGAAAAATCGAAAGTGCGATTAACTGTTTCATAGAGCTTTTCTGAATGGAATAAGTAAAAACAATAATGCCTTGTTCGATCACTGTCTTTCTTGAATATTTCTGTTCCCATTGTTACAAAAAATTTGTGAACATCGCCAATAGCTTGCTGCATGAAAAGTTGGTATAAGAAGTAAATGTTAAGTATATGTGACTGCGCTACATTACTACAGATGCGACGTTTTTCAATTAGGAGGCTAGTAATTTCAATTAGTATGTGAAAACTTATTAAACAATCTAAATAAGTAGACAAAATAGAGATTAAACGTTTTCAGTCACCGAAATCGTCGAAAGGGTGTATGAAAATTCGATGGACGTGGAAATATGTAAACGAACTACCCGCGGTGATCGTCGTATTTGCCGATCTGAACTGGAATCATCCGTCGTGGAACGAGAAGGTCACCAAATGCGAATCGAAAATTTCGTCATTAAGGGAACGAAAATCAGTTTGTGATTTTCAGTGGTAATGAGATTAATGTTCATTAAATCATCTCGTTCCTATCTTTCTCCTTTGCTAGTGACCGCAGGGAATGTTTAATGTTAGCCTTGGAAACTAGATGTGCGCTCATTCAAC
This sequence comes from Baylisascaris schroederi, assembly GCA_006503575.1. Taxonomy (NCBI): domain Eukaryota; kingdom Metazoa; phylum Nematoda; class Chromadorea; order Rhabditida; family Ascarididae; genus Baylisascaris; species Baylisascaris schroederi. The sequence continues at coordinate 23,319 of QEWY01003079.1, forward strand.
ACTTCCATCTCGGTTCTTCGACACATCGTACGAATCTGGCGCAAGTGTCCCAGACTCTCTTTTTCGACACCCTAGCTGGCCTTATAACCTCGCTTTAAATTTTACACTTATGCTTGCAACCGTCTCTTAAATATAGACACCGTCGTTCAGCTTGTGACGCTTTCTTCATAAAGAGTGTTTTTTACCGTTAGATCCATGTTTTTTTACCGTTAAATTTCTACTATTCAAATTTGTTTTTTTTTTTCATTTATTAATTGCCAATTTAACGACTATGTTAAATTTGGAAGCAAATAAATGAGGCTATTCTGTGATAAACACCCTTTTCATCGAGCACAGTGCTTCTTTATTAACTCTGTTGAATACCACACCATTCCGCATGAGAATATGTTTTTACCGCAGATTGATTCCGACGACGTGACCATCATTCAAAGAATACTTTTTCGCCATTAACGGACCACTATCACTTCACTCTATTATTGCTTCTTGTTTTATTTGTGTCATAACAGTTTAGTGATACTATTTGTGTCGTAACAAAAATGCAGTTAACTTAAAACTTAAGAAAAGTTCGAATGCGAAATTTCCAGCGTCGGAGCACCACATAATTTATAGTTAGGAATGGTTCAATTGGAATCTTTCACCGAATTAACCTGGTTTAATGGGCATTAATTTCCTTGAAGCTGCGCTACTTGAGTTGCGTTTATAGGTGCTGATTTAGGAACAATGCATTGCGTCATACATTACGGATTTGAATAGCCTCAGGTAGTTGCTCTGGACTAACATTTTTATGACCATCCGCGTTTTGTCATATCACCGCTTGTAGTATGGAAGTATTCAACTGAAGAAATATTCATATTCAAGTCCTTGGGAATATTTGGTGCAGTCGTATTGAACCACTCGTCGTTGGTTCTCCTCTTATTCTGTTAGTAAATACGAAGTAAATTCATTGGAACGCTCTACAATGAAAAGTAAAATATGGTGGTGGAGGTTGTCTCCCTAACGATGGCATCGAAAAAGTCTCCCTCCTCTCTCCTTCTTTCATATCCCCTTCACATATCATTTTCGACACCTAATGTATTGTTTTTCGCCTGACGATGCCCCGTGACGATAAAATGTTGTGGCAGTGCTTTTTACGTCGCCATTGCTTCCTAATAACAGTTTCCTTATTTTTATTGAACGTATAATACAAATAAGAACAAAACAAATATGCCTAACTACATGTTTGAAGCACAGCTATGAGCTTCATTTGATTTTCTCCGGTGGAGCCGGTTAGCCATCCATAGTGCTCCGCTCGTGTCAGCGTCAGCCAGTTGTTTCCGCTTTCTTCGTATTCTGTGTTTATTTACATTGGCTATATGTGGAAGTTATATTTTAATTCGTTTTTTGTTACGATCGTGTCTGGAACGGAATGATGGAACGGATATAATCTAAATTTTGACATTTGAATAGATTTGAGGGAATTTTTCACCCATTCTCGCTAAATGAGCCAAAATTGCAAATACTCAATAATTNACTTTATGTATTTATTTTTTATTTATCAATAATTTTTTTTCACTGTTCGAGTTTTATGACCTCATCGTTCCGTTTCTTTTATGTTCGGATAACAATTTCCAGAGCTGAGAATAGAAAATGTAATATATCATAAATGATAACGTCGGAAGCATAAGAATTTTCAGTATTGCTTCCTAGTGCAATCGTTGAGAGTATAAACTTGATAGGTACGTGTCATGTATACAGTCATGATGCTAACATAAATTTTGAGTGGAATATGTATAAGCGTTTCGCAATATCTTTTGCCTTTGCGAATAGAATCTTCTTGGATAAACTATAAAAACTCCCTTGATTGTCGTTAAGAAGTGATATTCCCCGTGAGTACAGAAAAGTACGAAAAAAATAAAAAAGAAAAAGGGGAAATTGAATCACAGGCCAAGCCCCGTGACAAGGTGATGCAGTATATTGTTATTGTTGAAATTTGCTTAAGTTGTTAAAATAATTTGCAGCTTTTAGATATGTAACAGGTTTTGCTCGTTATGAACTTTTAAAAATCGAATTCCTGTTGGGATTAAAATTTATGAAGAAGGGAGGAGGGAAGAGTGATGTGATTGTAATCAACTGTGCTCATTGTGAGGAGGGATTTAACCGTGTAATTTTAGTAGACGTTCAATGGCAAGTAAGATGCTTTACTCAATTTGACTATTTAAAAATCGGTTTTGCTGCATTAAAAATTCAGTGGAAACTGTAGAGTGCTTTCTACTTGTTTTTAGAAGTCTATAGCAATTTCTTTATCATATGTCAGCGGTTATCACTATTCACTAATTTTTGATTGATCATTATCGCGTTCAGCTTTGAAGAGTTGCGCTGTTTTGAAGAAAAAAAAAGTCATTTGTCTATCAGACCAGTTGGTGAAGTCCAGTGAAGTGTCGATAGCGATTTGCGTCCATTCCACATTAAGTTAGGGTTATTGACCGGGGGAAAAGGAGGATCTGTCCATAGACGATGCTGTGTATAAGCAAGCTTTAAAACGTAAAAGTTGTATTGTGCGCTGATCGATTTTTATGGAGTTTGGGCTCTATTTTTTTACTGCGTTTTTCTAATTTCGGGTAGCAGTTACTTTATTTGCCCGTAATGTTTTCAACTTTTCATATTTTGCTTGATGATTTTATTAAGAAATGAGAGGAAAGTAGGAAAGTATTGATGAGTCATCTCGTTCACACACAGGCGATTGTCCTTCTCATTGTACGAAACGCTTGGGCTTCGAGGGGAACTCGCAAATGAAGGCTGTCGAACAGATTGGTTTCAAGAGATTCCGTGAAGATCCCGGAAAGTGGATAGATCGAATTTCCGCGATCGAGTGGAGGAATTCCCCTGAAGAGTGGAAAATGAATTGGTAAAAATGTTCGTTGAAAATTGTTGGATAGGGAGGTTTTTCATGTCTGCCATGCAAACATGCGTTTCTGTGCACATACATGCACCATACCTTCAGCGTTTGTAAAATGTAGACTATAAAAGCTTCATGGAAAGAGTTAATTTGATGCTTATAAATGGGGTAACTTTTGAATGCCTATCGAACTCACGATTTTTGCTATGCGAGGGAGTGTTGAAATGTATTATTGTAATGAAACCACTTGGAAGGTTGCAAAGAAAATGAGCGTCACCGGAAGCAAAGCAAAACTGAGAGCGAAAATAAAGTAGCAAGAGAGGTCAAGTAGATTGTGAGCACGAAGGGAAGAGAGTGATAGATTTCTGAAGAAGGAAGCGGTAGACACTAGCTCACCATTTAAAAAGCCAGCAACGAGGAAAGAGACAGAATCTCATTCACGTTATTATACAGCAATGATGTACAGTTTATACAATTTCATCATTCACTTAAATGCTAGCATGCTAGAAGAAAACTGATATTGGATAAGTCCTTATATAAGGATAGATTTACCAGTGTATTAGTGTATAGAGTCCATCATGCTTCCAACTGTACCGGTGCGAGTGAGGTCATTCCTTTAATTTGGATGTATTTATCTATGATGTAGTAATACTATTGGTGTTGTTAATGAGATAGCAAAGTGTGGTTAATACTGATGCTTATCTCATTTTGCAGCAGATCGCCCCATTTTGCTGAAGAAGATCGAAGTGATGGCGACAGAAGGGAACAAATTATGCGGTTCGTAAGTTTGCTACTTTTTTGGTTTTTTCTACACATCGTGTAGTACTGCAATAAATCTCATCTTTATTAGGCGTCTGTAAAAGTGAGTTATTAAGTTAGATGAAATAGGAAAACTGAATTGTTTCTATTCTCTGATCGGTGAGAAACGAACCACCAATGGAACCTGTGACAGGGAAGGAGGGAACCATATTGACCAGAGGACCTTCATTCGATCGAACCACACAGAATCCCATTCCGTTGACATTCATTTCGGAATATTTTTGGATGTTTGATTGATGAGCAAGAAATTTGTCGATTATGTTGAATGTTTCATTATCGTTTCATTTTTGATGGCGACGTGAAAGTGCTCGTTCGTATCCTAGAGGATCTCGTGTTAGGTTTTTAACAATTGGACAGTTCAATAATTCTTTATAACTTGAGAGTGGTTAGAAATAAGATTAATCAATAATATAATCATCAATAATATATATTCGTTGGTGGTAAGATTAATCAATAATATAAAATCGGATTCAAAGGGGTGAAATAAATCTTACAATACCTTGCAAATTTAAAAAAAGTAGGTTTGTCCGACCAAGCTGTCAAATATTTTGCATGCATAACATATTAAGGATATCTGCAAAAAGTAATAAATAGAACTGTAAAAGTAAAACATGCAGTTGTACTGTTGGGTTTCAGAGGCGAGCAGAAAGCACTGGATGAAAGAAGAGACAATCGAATTGAGCGTTCTTTACGTGGAATCAATGGAGGACGGCGAGAACGCTACAAGCAGAGCTCGATGAAGGATCGTCGTGGGAAAGTGTGGAGGAAGGAGCAGCGGAAAAATGAGTTCATCGTTTCCGATCTGTGCATGTTGAGTCTACCTTTATATGTATTTTACTGTAGCACTAAGTCGATAGCGAAAGCCTTTGTTGAACCGCATAAGAGTGGTCGTTGCGCGTAGAACAACGTCGATTTATTTCTTTGACCACGACTTCTCAATTTTATATTTATTACGTTATTTCTGCGTCACATATTTCTCTTCTTATTCGTCGTACATCATATTTTAATATGCAAGTATCTTATATTTTATTTGTTGCGTTATTTTTGAATTGCAATCCATGATTTCTAAAGTGTTTCATCGACTAAACTTGAATAATCAAATTTTTTGGATTTCAATTGGTTCTACCGGTTCGCTTCTTGCAGCCCATCATTGATGAAGTTTTTTGAATATTCGAATTGAACTAAAACATTCGTTGCGCCTTTTTACCTATTTCTATATTCCTTTGCGAATTTTGCCAAATCCTAAAGTTAAAAGAAGAATGCGTATTCCACATCTAGAAGCACTGAGCATCGAAGACGTATACATCTGATCCATCTACTAGGATGCAAGCGGTCCACCTGCTATGATGCAAGCGCACCACTAATCCAAAAACCTAAGGCGCATTTTTTACATTTATAAATAAATAATCAGACATTTTTCCCTTTTTCCTTAATTTGTTATAAGAATACCTGAGATGTAAATGCCATAGGTAAGAGTATCGGCTAACCTTTCAACCTGAGGCAGTTTAGGGCTAACTACATGCACTTAGCTGTAAGCACCTCTGAGAAAGCATCAGACACATCCACTCAGTTTTATGTATTGTTCATTCGCAGTCAAATTTCGTCAAATTTTTTAAAATATAAGACGCAACTAGTGTGTGCATTTTGATGTTTGAGAAGTGAAGAGCTCGCGTTCATGTGTGTGTCCATCGTAAGCGAAACACATAGGTAAACATCACTTGAGGGGTTTGCCTTCTTTTGTCTCGTTGGATGAGTCGACGCCGCTGAGGTCATCAACGCGGTGCGCTTACATATATGCATCATGAGTGCGCACATCGTTCTCACGTTTGCTGTCACCCTTATTGCCAGAACTTTTATGATTTGAAATATTATACATATACGAATATATACATACATATATATATATATATGGGAGCGTACTTTATAAATGCTTCACTATTCATTGTGATATGTAGTTTACGTGGTTGAGATTTCTGACCCTTTTTTTGTCGCTGGGATGAATAGGATGCTTTTTAGTGGCTTTCCTTGGTTAGTTGATGTATTAGACAAATTGCTTGTGGCATCAGGCATCAGACGTTCGGCCCATCTGGACAGACGAAGGTGAGGAGGGCGGGAAGGGAGAGTTTTTCATGATCCAGCACTTTATTGCCCGTACTTATCGCAGTATTGCCTTCGGGGTTTCAGTACAGCGGTTGATTAAGACAATACTTCTAGTTGTTGAACTTTTTATTAGCAGTGCACTTCACTCCTCTCACTAAATGCCATGTTGAAATAATTTCAAAAATGCGCCAAAAAATCCCTCTATTCATCAAAATCAAAGAGATCCTTAGCTATTACTATGGCAGCGAGTAACGTCAATCGCATTGAATAGGAACACCGCAATGAACATCAATCGTTGCTTGTAATGTGAATAAAATTAATTAGCTTGTTATTGAATTTCAGGTTGAATAATGAAAGGACTCATTGATCCTCACCGCCTCGAGAACCGAATTTTGGTTAGTATTAAGAAGTTATTTTTGCTTTCTGCTGTAGTGCTTCCTGCAAGGCATTAGTAGAGGTATCCGAAAGAGAGAGGTTTGAGAGAGGGGCCTGTTGAAGAGGATGTTTATTCGTTGATACAATTCCCGCGATGCATTATTAGAGACATCCGAAAGAGGGAGAGGTAAGGGAGGAGGGGGAGGTGATATCCAAAAGAGGGAGGGATAAGGGAGGGGCGTGTTGAAGAGAATGTTTATTCGTTGATACAATTCCTGCTAAGCATCATTAGAGATATCCGAAATTTGACGAGGTAAGGGAGGAGGGGAGGTGGTATCCGAAAGAGGGAGGGATAAGGGAGGAGTGTGTTGAAGGGGATGTTTGTTCGTTGATACAATTTCTACAACGTATTATTAGAGATATCTGAAGGAGGGGGAGGTAGGGGGGTTGATATCCGAAAGAGGGAGAGATAAGGGAGAGATGTGTTGAAGATGATGTTTATTCGTTAATGCATTCCTGCAAAGCATTATTAGAGATATCCGAAAGGCAAACCCAATAATTGAAAATTGAATGAGTCGAATATCCTGTTATCTCATCTCTGCTGTTGTGATATATGAATGCGTTGACAAAAATTGAAGGCTTCTGATGAGGGCTATTTACAACGTTGCAGTTTGAATCACCTCGATAAAAGCATCCGTGGGAAGGCAGGAACGAAGGATCACCTGGAATTTGCCGTCAAACATTTCGCTGGTCAAATATTCTACTCGATTTAGGAATTGGTCGAAAAAACCGTCGTCCAATTTCAAGAATAGTGTTTTTTTTTTCAGCGAGAGTTTCGTATCTTCTTGTGCGTAATGATCACCGACCATATGTTCCATTTGAAGAATTTCCTATAAAATTGCTTGAAATTTTTCTTGTAAATCTTGCGATCGTGCTAAGAGGAGAAGTCATGAATTAGATAGGCAGTTTTCATTTTTAGCCGGTAATGTCTTCATGAATTGTGATCACTTTCCATTATAGTACAGGAAGATGCAGAAAACTTTGGAAAACACATTTGAAATATTATTTTGAATTTAGCTTCCGAGGCTGCAATGCTCTCGAAATTTTGAGAAGTATAAGGAAAGGGTTTTTGATTTTGCATAAATGTGGTTGTTTTCCTTGCAAAAGACTAACAAGCTTTAGCAAGAGTATCTGAAATTTCAGGCGTATGCAAGAACTTTCTAATAGGGCGGGAGGGTTTCTTCACGAGAGAGTTTTGATTTATGTGAGGTGCTTTTAAATTGGAGAAAGGCTAATTTGAGGGTATATGTAGAGTTTTACGCAATCAGCGCGACATCTTAAAGGTTTTCAACTACTGGTAACTTTGAAAGAATGCAATGTTGCTTCCGCCTTATATGGAGCATCTTTCAGAAAACGTGCTCAGCGACGCCTCCTTCTTAATGATTAATGTTCTATTTGCACTATATTTGCACCTACAGTGCCAAACAACTACGAGTTATCTCAGCGAGAGGAAGTACAGCAAAACCTCAAAAGCGGTTACCATGACTGCATAAGCATATTTTGCGCGAGCTGTTTACGCAGTTTGCCATATGTCAGAGGTGGTCGTAAACCTCAAATAAATCACTGCTTCACATTCGCACGCTGTGCTTTTTCTACCATCCAGACAGTTTTTTTCTTTTTTTTCTTTTTTTTTCCCATTAGCGCACGTTCTTCCTGTAATAAAAAAATCACTTGACGAAGACATTATTGAAGAAGCGCATTTAAGTCAAATAGTCATTATATTGGACCGGTGGGTAAGCGTATTCAAACTGTCTATTTGAACTTGATGTGCTGGGTGGCGCAACTTAAATTTCTGACTTTTCAGTCGCGACCTATACAATTGGGCAGTCGCATCCCGATTTGCAAGTGTGCAGATTAGGTACGCGAAAGATGCACTTTCCTGGTGACGGTGCAAGTTCAAGTGCTGAGCGGAAGCATGTTGAATCGGTCGAACAATGAAATGCTGGTTCAGTGTTACACTTTATGACCTCTTCAACTATTCTTCTCTGCGAAATCGGTATGCTCAATAATTAGTTACCGTGATATTAGTTTGGGATTTTTTACAATTTGGAAAGTTGCAGCGTCTTTTTGAGAATTCTGAACCACCAGTTTTCGTTCCGGTTAATGGACAAGATTGCTGCACTTTTCCCTACTTCTCTTTCTTTTTTCCGCTCTTTACTTTTGCCTCACTTTTTTCTCCTTACTCTTTTCACTCATCCTTCTTTCTCATTCTCTTCCTTTTTTCCTCATGCATATTATTCTCTGTCTTTTCTCTGCATCTCTCTTTCTCCCTCTATTCCTTCCCTCCTTTCCGTTTTTCGCTTTTTTTTACTACCGTCCCTTCTCTATTCTTCCTACTTTGCCGTTCTCTCTCTTCATTCGTTTTTTATCCTGCTTTGTCCTATCTCTTACTCCTGCTCTTTTATTCTTTCTCTCTTCCTATACAGCGAAAGTAACTAATCACCGTTATTGGCATTTTCCTCCCTTTGTCCGTTGTTTCAACTGTTTCTTATGTCGTGAATATTCGTTTATATGCTATTCTCTCCTCACAGTCATTGCATCCTCACCTTTTGCCACTGTGTTCAACAAAAAAAGGGGATATTATTTGTTGTGACCATCGAAAGAACGGATCCAAATGGGCATAAAGTCGCCAATTTTTTATGAAGGCGCAAAGAAATGTCAGAATTAAATGGTTGCCATCTTTTCGGGTACGCTGTTATATCAACGATATAATCACGAACTTATCGTTCTGCAAAGTGAAATGAAAAAGCAAAAGGAGAGGATGGACTATACATCGGTTGATAACGTGACATTTTCGTGTTTCAATTTTTAAATGTTGTATCTTACTGAATAGATATTAACCTCATGTTGTGTTGCACTTATGCATATCAATATAACACTAAAGTAACAAACGTCATGTACTGCACAAACGAATGGGCTATCCAGGTGAATTCATTACCAGATAACGGCATAGGTGCACAAATTGTATTGCCTGTGTGATGAGTGAACTCTTCGACATGAACGAGCATAGTGAAATAGAATATAACAGCAAGACTATGCGATGATATTGATAGCGGGAAAGGTTCTTCTTGAGATCCTCACGGTGGGGATGTTTCCGAAGGTTTAGAGATGTTTACTTACGTCCTCTGTTTGGTGTTCACTTCTAATGTTGACATCCACAGTAACCGCTTCGCATTTTCTGCTGTTTGTCTTCAGTAATCATTTGATTTGTAACCCGACGTGTAATTTATATTCCGCACCTCGGTGAATGATTTAGGACGCCGGTTGAAGGGTTTTCTTTTCATTGGGAAATTTATGAATGTATGTTTCGCCAACTCTTTTTACCTCGGTGCAGATGGTTGGGATTTCATCTCTTTAACTAAGACTTTTAAACTATTTTTCCTTAATTGAAGTCACTCTTGTGCATTTTATGCAGCGATCTGGGATTGAACAAGTTAAGAGAGCTGCAGGCGGATTTAAGAAAAACTTCGCTCAGTGTTTTAGAACTTTATATCGCATTTTTTGCTGCTCAATCGACAGTTTAAAATGTTGAATTTTGATGAAAGCTTGTCCAAAAGGTTGCCATTTTCCATTGAGGTAGAGAAAAGGACACGAGCTTCCGAAGTTTCTGCAAAAATCTCATTACAGTTTCGATTTGTTTTGTTTGCTGCGGTGTTGGCAACCGATCAAAATTTCTTTAATCAGAATCGGCTGAAAGCGTTCGGTCGCAACCGAAAATCCTTTGAACTGACCGAATCACAAAAGCATTAGTCATTTGCAGACAGAGGGCATTCCGTGGTAAACGAAATTTCGGCTGCAATCGGGAGAAAGATGGAGGTCCAAACTATAGTTTTATTGGTGATAGCGGCCGAAATTTCACTTTCCGATCGGGATTCGATCGGTCGTTTAACGTAACCAGGTTTATCCCAAAGAACTTCATAAAACATATTTTTCTCATCATCGCTTTCAAGCGACTCTGTGGACCAATGCTTTCCAAAGAGCCAAATGCTACGAAGGTATCGAAGATATGTTAGCGCAACTGTGCACTTCATTCAGGCAATCGCTCTTTGTTGAGCCTCATTTGGAGAATGTGTGAAAATGAGCAGGTACGACTTTTGCTATTTAAAATGGACTGGCATTTCGCACAGTGTTCTAGCCTATTGCGAAATTGAATTAGTAATCCTAATTACCAAGTTGTAATTGAAATATTAAATTAGTATGTGTTTTAAATACAGATGTTCTATGGTTTACGTTTGTGTCGTTGTAAGTTGACGATGTTGATAGAATCATTCTATGTAACGACTTGTGCGTGACGAAATACCGACAGTAATTTCAATGAAAAGTTTTCTGCTTTCATTTACTTCATAAACCCTCGATTCAGACGACTAAACCATGGGATTTGAAGCAAAGTAATCTATTGAAGCGAGCGCCGCAAATTATCACCAGTCCTCAAGTGTTACGTTTCCATAGTATGAAGTATATCATTTATTTGGTAAGTGGTAGAATCAGTCTTTCTTGAATTTTAATCTTGCGATATAAACTAAATAATAAAGGCGATTACTCGTCATTACCTTTATTATACCGGCATACGGGTTGCTGTATCTTTCATATATCTTAACACATGCGCATCGTCAATAGTGTGTAGCGACACCAATGGTGACACCAAATCGGCTTTGTGATATTATTTTTGCAGGACTAGTGAAGCTTTTTATATTGAGTGCCATTTCAGTGCTCACCTCTTCGCGTATGAAAATTTTTTTCATCCGTTTATTTGCCTAACGTTCACCAAGCTGAAAAATTAAAGTGTAAAAAGAAACAGCTTACCGAATGTGTCACGTTCTGGCATTCGCTATGGACACTATTGCCACCAATTTTATGCATTAATGCAAGGTCACCTAAGCGTTATGGTACGCGTAAATTGCCGCTAGCATGGAGTTATTGTGAATCACTTCCAATATTTTTGCTTCTAATAAGCCTCCCGCGACATGGATATACGCATTTATGGCGATTGGGGTGAGAAGTGGCGAACTGAAGCAAGTAGGGGAGGGTGGACGGGAGGAAAGATACAGAAGGCAAAGAGACAAAAGTTTTTTCATTTAAAACTGCCGCTCATATAAATATATGCTTTTTTCTAATTTTGTGCATGAGTACAAGCAAATTACATTTTTCTGGTATAATTTAAATACCGCTTGCATCCAATCGTTTGTTTCGTTTTGATGTTCTTCGACTGCATTAGAAGAAGTGCTCTTAGGGTACAATCCAACTTCAGAAATTGTTTCGTCGCAAAAATTTGTATTCTTCGACACGCAGTTTGTTGATTGCCTTAATATTGTCCTATGACTCAGCTATCCTCTAAAACAAAAAAAAACGCCTCCGGATCAACCGCTAACTGCCGGAAATACGTGGATGTTAAAATGAACGAGTATAATGTGTTTTTATTGCATTTTATTCGCGCCATAAAGCGCGAAACTTTGGGGAATTTCATTGTTTTATTTAACTAGACTGTCTGTTTCCTTGCATCTGTGCATTCTTTGTGCATTCCTCAATAGCGTCCATCATAAAGCTTCTGGAATCAGGGGCGAGTCTGTCCTCGAAATTTTCTGGTTTTTTGCTTAACGCATCAACTCTTATGCTCAAAATTTCAACCTTTTATCTGTCCTCAGTATAACATATTTCTCTCAATAGAAGAACTCAATGCTGGATTCTCGAGGTATCCAAAGAGTCGTTCAGAATATATTTTGTACTGCCGAAGTGAGGTGAGTTGCGGAGGAAGAGAAAGTTTCACTCACTTTTTCCTGCATTCATTGTCTTTCAATTCAGCTATACTGCAAAAGAAGAGAGCTATCCGAGAGATGGTGAATTTTTCCGTTCTAGATAGCGTTTCAATCCAAGTAGATATTTGGTAAGAGAAAATAGGCATTCGATGAGGGCTAACGAATTCTTTGAAGCCTATCCTAATCATGAGTGTGAAATTTTTGATGCGCATTCTTTCAAGTGGCGTTTGAGTTTTCCATTCCTCGCTTTTCAGTGATTTCCGCCTGCTGAAGCAGATTGAGGCGATCATGATGAAGCTTCAACTGAATGAGCTTTGAAATTTGCAGTGCTAAACATTCAAGATGTTTACCTAGAAAAAGTGACCACCTGAGAAGCTTAATATATTGTAGAGAAAGCCGTTATTATTACGAATTTCTCATTCATCACTCTCCTTGCTTCATCTATGACGCTCAGAAATTTCTTCTTACACTGCGAAAATGTTCTTTTCTTCACGTAACACTATAGTGGTCTTGCTGTTGCTGTTGTTGTTGCTTCTGCTTCAGCTGCTATAAATAGAATGATGCGATGTACATCAGCGATCCGAGTATTTCATGCTTGACTCTTTATGCTGAAGCGCAAATAAGCTTGCCGAATTTTCGCAAAGCGACTCTGAAAGAGGCGAAAAAGTGAAAGAGTAACCTAACCTAAGAGGAGAGTCGACTTTCCAGTTAGATTCGCCCACACCATTGCTTTTCTCTATCTTTTTTTGCACAATATTTTCAAGAGATTTTGAGAGTTTTGCGCTCCACTTTCATTAATATTAATATAGGCTTTTTGTGCTCAAAAAAATCCTCATCTATCTACAGTTTTCTATCAAATTTTGTACATTTCGAGCAACATTCGCCGGTTAGTTTGCCTTTCATTTTGCTTGATTTCACAGTATAAGATCCTAAAATATCTTCACTTATTATGATATAATTAGAGAAAATTGCGACAAACTTATTCCATAAAATTGGGCACTATTGTGATTATTGTACAGAGTAAAGAACTTATTGTGACTAATGTTCAAAGGAAGGGGATTGCAACCGTCAGTTGGCCCTAATTGAGTGATTGTTACTAGTAAAATAAACCATTCAAATTGTCAGCAAAATACAAGAAACATGCAGTCTGTCAGCGTCTGAGCATACAACCAAACATAGAGTATAATACGGGCGTGAAAGATTAGTGGCTGGGTTTTGTTTTCTCCACCCCACTCCCCTCCATTACTCTTTTCGTCATGTTCTTCGAACCTATCCGATCACTTTATTGCAAAGAACTATCAAAAAGAGGGAAAGAAACAGCATTTTTTGCTGTGCGTTCATTTTGAATCCGAATATAAGGTGCTCTTCTCTTGCGCTGAATTCTAGTTTTTCAGTTTGTTTTCTTTCTCTGAAATTGGCTTGAGACTGTATTTGTGACATTTATACAATGGCAAGTAATGCTATATTTGATGTGCTTACACAGCTGGGAATTCATTAGCCTTTCCCTTAAACCCAGTTTCACTTCACTTTAATCTACTGCCCATCTAGCCCTCTAAATGTTTGATTTTGAGTGCGAAATCCTTGCGATATTCACATCACAATAACCTCACGTTTTTGCTGTTTTTGCCTCATGTGTGGGTCATACTTTGGAGGAGTCTTATTGTCTCCTAATTTCTCTTTCGCCTTTTTCATTATGTACTCTTTGCTCGAGAATATTGACATTTAAATGCCAATTGAAGCACCTTTAATTGAACGATGGCGTGCTCCTCATACCATGCAGGTCCCATCAGAAGTTGAATCCATTCCCGCCTTGCATTCCCTATATGAGTCTGAAATTCTTTAAAAAATTTTCCCTCCGTTGTAGTTGAAAATTGTAATTGTTAAGCACACTAGAAATGGTGCAATTGCGCGTGCAGTTCATCGATGCGAAGTGCACATTTTTGAGCAGCCATTTTTTAAGCGTTGTGATCTGCTGCGTTCCCTTCCTGTAGATCAGTGCATGGCAGCAAGCTGCAAACATTTTTACTTTTATCTCGCATTTCACTGAACTAATTCGTTGTATTCAGAAACAGCAACCGGCCTTCGTGAACGAAATAAGTCGTTTAGCATATTTCCTCTAATGGGAGATTTTAGTTCTCCGTCTCTTTTGAGTTTGAGAGAGGCTTCTTATATGATTCCTTATTTAATGTGACTTTCTTTCATTTCTCGGAATCGATAGCAGACCTTGTTTTCGAGAAGGGAGAGGGGAGTGGGGTTGCATGCAAGAATGGGCATTCTAATCAGTGAACTGCGTATTTCACTTTTTGACTGTAACTCATCTGCAGTAAATGTTCAGTGTCGCATTCTCGAATCTTTTCCGACCGTTTTCTAATTCAGCTATGAGAGTTTGCTCAGTTTTAGTGTCAATAATTTTTGCGGTGAATTTGACGATAGAATTCGCATTCAGATGGACTACAATAACTGCAGTAATCTCCATGAGAGGGATTAATCATAAATCACAACTATGTTTTCCATTCAGAATCGGGGAATACAGAATTTTTTCTCAGATAAAACATAAAAATGTAGAAGATTGGATGCGCCCATCATGCAAATCGTTTCTTCATCAGTTCCTTCTTTTCATGGTCGTTTCATATCTTTATTGTTATGTGGCATTTTCCTTATAACAATTACTTATGCCGTTGATATATTCCCAGGCGGCAGCCGATAATCAACAAGAACTTTCAAGATCGTTTATCTCATTTAGCATAAAACTTTCTCTACGCTCCAATATCCTCGTGCATATTCGACCGATTTCGCTCGAATTTCACCTCGTTGGCTATAATTCTATGCCGATGTAATTTCCGGTTTTTATGAACGCATTTTATTGCCAGCCGGCAAATTTTTATGAATCCCAAATTTGCAAGGTTGCCTAATCGTTTCTGTTTCGAATGATCCAATTGTCCCACATATTTGAAAAAAGCTGGGCTCATAGTTTTTTCATGATATGTAGATCTGTTATCAGTGATACATACGTGCACGGGTGATGTTTTCATCCGTTGTTTCCACTCAGCAACCTGGAATGCGATCATGCACAGGACCTTTAATCATTGAACACTTTCAGAAGGAACACTTGGCAACGAAATTCGACTATACAATGGAAAAGAATGACGGTGAAGTGTAAGAGAAAGTTCATGTAAGTTTCTTCTTATATCCGAATTTGCACTCATTACTAAGCATTTGTAAACAGTTACCGCCCTCATGGATCAAACTAGCATATGATCTTGCCACCGGGGTTGAGGGGAAGGGAACTGGAAAAGGTGGACTGGAAGTACTGTCGAACTCCGTTACGTGGAACTAAGAAGTCGAAATCGTTGTCGCGCACTTTATTGTATGTGGAGTCGGTTTCAGCTGCCGTTTAGAGGCGTTCCTCTCATCCTAAAACGACTGACAAACACTGATTTCGCAACTGAGCTTATTTTAAAATTCGTCGTGCGTTGTGCACATAAATCCTTTTGCAAACTTTCATTTAAAAAGAAATTGTTTTTAGTTTCAAGAAGTGATAAAAAGAACGATAAATTTAGAAACTGGCTATAAGGAGAGCCATAATTGTTAGCTTCACTGAGACATAGTAACGCATTTATCTCTTATTGGTGAGTCCAGCTTCCCTTTCCTTTCAAACGATTTCTAATCAGCTGTGATGCGATTTTATCGTTGGTCGCTTTTGTGAAACCCTCCTTAAGTTCTTTGTTGATATTCGTCATTTCTGCATAAATATTTATAGTCAGTTTCTCTACACCCTTTATTGTATATGAAAATATTCTTATGAGTCAAAATGTGATTTCGATTTAACGAATCATTTCTGTACGCATCATAGTTCTTGCGATTTAGGGCAAACATTTCCCTTATTTAATGTTCCGCGTAGGTTGCTTTCGCGTTTCCGCAGCACAGTATTGCATCTACCATATAGTAACCATATCTGTTATGGTACACTTATCGCAGGGTTTCCTGGGAAGTATTGCACGATGTAGGATTACACGTGAGTCGCTTCTAATTGACTAGCATACATTTTTGAAAGAAGAAATTCGGCTTTTCGCCTCAAAAAAAACTGTTTGTTGTTTGTGTAAATCCAGGCAGGTAATAATGTATAAAACCTACATCAAGTACTCTATATAGCCATCCACATTTATGCGTTCAGAACATGAAGTAATGATTGATTTTCATTGGTGCATTCAGCAGGTCTAGTTTTCTTTACACATCTATGCAAGAGAATTTTCTTTGATGGTGGATGAACTTTTTATTTCTAGAGATAGGACCCGAATTGCCGACATTGTTTATATTGGGCATATTGGTGACTATATCCATGGCACATTCGCTACAGGCTTAGGCTTAGGCTTAGGCATAGGCTTAGGCT